>ML855533.1:9149-28146 GCA_009831015.1 Picea engelmannii | reverse complement strand
ATAGATATTCAGCCACGCGTGAACAACTTTGTAGTAGAGGAGGATTCTTTTCACCAATTTTCTGTAGTTTTCCACTAGTCCTATGAGCCTGTGAAGGAATACATGGAGTTGTATTTCCTTCACAATTTGGAGCCGCCCTATTTCATCTCAACTTCTTCTTGTAAAGAGGAGTTGAAGAGCGTAACCGTTATGCTGTCACGGTTACACCATCTGTTTGTGATCATCGACAGAAGGAAGGAGCTTCTATTCAGGAAGTTTCTTGAATGGCTATGGTGGAAGTTTTCTTTCACCTAGCCCCATGTAAAGGATTTTACTAGTTTAGGACTGTACATAAATAAGCTCTTCTTAGCATATATGTTTATTTTGTTTTTCTTTTACTTTTACCTTTCGGCCTGTATTTTTAGAAGGGTGTTTTGAGCTTGAGTCCATAGCCCAAGAGAAGACACTGAAGCTACAAAATGAGTTCTTAGAGCATCACAGGGATGAATATATCCCCCATGGAGCCTAATGTTAGCGATATTTCTTGTAAATGGGGTGTTTTCCTAAAAGATAAGCCCCTTCGGGTGCCAAATGCAAATAAGTGGGGTAAAAACCTACTTACCCTAAGTTTGGGGCGCAAATGTGCGTCTCGTTAAGCGACGAGAAAATCTAGGTGGCTAGAATCTGTGCGCCCATATCTACGGTCAGGGTTGGATTCCGGATCCCCCTTGCCATTCTACCTTTAAAGCGGAGGGGGGGGGGTCCAAAATTAGTCATGTATCTCTCAGCGTCCTGGATTGGAAAGTCCAGATCTACAGCTGAGGATTAATTCCAGACCCCCCCCACCATTCTACCTTTAATAGTGGGGGGGTCTGGAATGGGTGGTTTCATGTGGGCCCTCCTAAAATCCCCTTTGTCACATCTCTGACTCCCTCTTCTTACCACCTTCCACCATTTACCTTCCACTCAGTGCCATTATGGCCTACCTTTTTCCCTTTTCCTCGCTCCCACCTGTCATCCCCTACCAGGTGTTCCTCCCCGCATTCTTCCCTCGATTGTTACTTCCCCCCATGTCATATTCCTTTTCCATTTATTCCTCCTCCTCCTTCCATGTGCCTCTCTCTTGCTCCACGCCACTCCCACCTGTGTCGTGTCCCCACTCCCCGACCTGTCACATTGCGGCCTCCCTATCACCTTCTCGTGGCACATAACCTCATCATCTGGTGTCACAGCCTTCGTTTCTTCACCACCTAGTGCTTCCACCTTAGCACCTCTCATCTCACCCTCACAGTGTAGATTCCATCACCCCCGTCAGACCCTCATCCAGATCAACCATATGATTCCCCTCACAGCAGTCCAATGAAGCAGCAAAGGCCAAAGGGAGAGTGACATGTCTTGCAGATGTAGAGTTGACCAAGCCATGCCTAGTCCCGAGAAAGAAGTTATTGGGGCAGTTGATGGTGGTTGAATGTCGTCTCCTTCCATAAATAGAAGGCTGGGAAAGGACAAAGCGTAGAGGCAGATTTTCAGTCTATCTTGACAAGGATCACGTCTGACAGAAGACTGCATGGGCAGTCTACCCAACCTCTGCATGCGCAGCCTGATAGAGAAGCTCCTTGACATCAAGCATTGAACTCATGATGTGATCATGCCTTCAATGCTTGAGTTAGTTCCAAGTATATGTAGGAATTTTTTCCATTTTGGTGAGGATCGATGGTAGAGATAAGCTCCCGACTGTAAATATTTAACAAAGCCTCTGGTTCTCTGGTTATACAATGATATTTTTGAGATTTATTGTTTAATGGTAGCCAACCTCCTCCTTTCCTTGTTCCTCTGAATCTGAAAGCCCGGGTATGGATGATCCAGTCGGGTGTTGTTGTAACTGTATGATGTATGTTTGATTGTATTAGTTCTGCAATGTTTGAGGTTTACTTTGAAGTTTCTCCAGTCTGAGAAGATCTCACATCTTAAACTTTTCCCCTTTCTTTCCCTCCACTTACTCACCACTATGCAAACTTACTAGCTCAAGTTGAATTAAGACCTCACATGTCCTTGCTCTTCCAACCTAGTTTTCTGAGTAAGCGATATCATTCTGAGTTTACTTCCATTCGATCACCCCCTTTAAAACAAATCGTGACATAAACTGATGGGCTTCAGGCTTACTCCTGCTACAATCTAGGAGTGACTTCTATAGCCAACAAAACTGATCTAGATATGATTGGAGTCGCCAGGTGAAATATTTCATCCTTCTTGTGTCTGGTAACTGTCCACCACTAGTGATCAGATTTGGAACTTGAAGTGCACTATTGGAGAAAGTTCCCCAGTGGAGTCATTGTTGGCAGCAGGCCGAAATGGAAAAGAAGTTGCGCATGAAGAAGAATGGAGGCATGCCAAAATGGGAAAGAAATCATGCATGAAGAAGAACAACAACTGGAAGATAAATCATGGGAAGGAAAGTGTGCAGGAGGAAAGAGACAACTAGAAAGAAGCACAGCATGCACGCATGCAAGAAGGAGGCGACAACTAGAAGGAAGCGACGAACACATGTAGAGAAGGAAGACTTAACAACATAAGAGTTATGGTTTTTGGTAAGAGTTTGTATGGAAATGGCTGAAGAGCCCGATAGATATAAATATAGGAAAAGGTATCAAAGAGAGGTTGGTTAAAGAGTTCAATAATTCGAGAGTTCAGAGATTCAAAAGTTCAGAGATTTTGTGAAGGTTGAGCTTCCAGTTTAGATAATAATTTGATAAGAGAGTACTTGTAATGAGAGAGCTGAGCGGGAGGTATATCTTGAGGATCAAATCACAGGATGAAGATCCTGGTGCGATCTATTTAACCTCACAGAGATCTAGTCAATCTGAGAAGAATTTTAAGCGCAAGGCGCGAGAACTGTAGAACTATCATAATAAGAGAGCCAAGAGCCAAATCTTTATGGACGTAGCCCCAGGAGGGGGTGAACCATGGTAATACCTATGTGATTTGATGAATGCATGTGTATATTTATTTACTTTTGTTAGTTAAATGATGAATGCAATGAATGAATGAGTTATTATTCTGTTTAGTTAAGTTCTATTACTCTGATTGAATTCCAAAGGTTAGATAATAGTAATTTGTAGTACAATTAATAAGTAGTGGCTCAGAACGCAGAACCTCTATCTCCTACTCAATCCTAGGTTGTAAACACCTGAGTCTTACAGCCACCCATAAAATCTATCTTGGGTGAGACTGCGTAGTGCATTTTGTGTGCTGTGTTTCCTTCTGGTTCACTAGAAGGGCCGATAGTTTTAGGCTTTGTTGGTACCCTAAAATATACGAACCACAGGTCAGTAGCGCAAAGTTGTCCGGTAGGTTAACGAACCAACAAATGGTTTTGTTACCATTGTAAGAGGAAGAAGAAAGGACTGAGTAGATGGGATAGAACACACGTGGACAAAAATGATCAAAACTAGAAGACTGTTGAGTCACTAGAAGGGAATGTTGCGACCGTGGAACCCCACAAAAGTGGAAATTAAAGGCTGGTTAATAACTAAAGAGATAGAGTTTGCCCATAAAGATAATAGAAACCCTAGCCTAACGCCTCACAAATATCTAGATAGATACATGTTTACAGATTTACACGAAGTATTTTTCTATGATTTTCCTCACCTATTGTAGGATTGGATACTAAGGTTGAAAGATAACCATGCGACGAACCAGATTCGATAGCTAGACTGGACCCCAACACAGATTGACTAGTTACAACAGATGAACAACAAATTCACTCACGCAATCTACTTTTGGCTTGAAATTATTGTGGCAGGCTTCATCACAGAATTTTCAGTTGACATAGAAAAGTCATACAGCATGACAAAGCAGGAATTTCTACGCGGACCTCACGGAAGGTACATTCAATCACTGTATACTTTCATTAAAATACTACTATATAACAAAGGTGTAATGACGATGGAAACAAATAACTAAACTTCCCTGCGTGCATGGGGGAAGGGGGGAAGCATTGATAGAGGAAAGGATAAATGGCCAAAGGACAGGATAAAGGCAAGGAGGAGGAATGCTTGGACCCAATCTTGCTAGATGATGACCAACTTAAGTGGATCTTGGCGTCACTTGAAATGACGCGTAGAGGAGTACCCTACCGATGTAAGGTAAATACAAAGAAGAGAGCCGTATTTGCGAGGGAGGGCTTGGTAAGTGATGAAGAAGAGGTAGAGGATCTCTGGGTTGTGGTGTAGATTGAGGAAATCATGCACGCAACCTATGAGAGGAAAACAAGAGGCCAAAGAATAGGAGGAGTAGATATCCATCCTTTCTATATTAATGTCAGTATGGAACCCATAAACCCATGTGCGACTCATACACCAAAGAGAAAATCACCATTTAGAAAAATGAAGTTCGGAGGAAGTCCGATAGCTAGAAGCACATCTACTACCGGAGCAACAACTGGAGGAGCCAATTCAGGCAGTACGAGTCAAGTATCTACACCTCATGGAGGAGGTAGTAATTCAGTATTTAGAATGGCAGGACATGACCCCACGATCCGATTACCATAATTCTGAGGAGAAGCATAAGAAGACCCGAAAAATAATTTGTTCATTTGTGCAAAGATCTAGGAGGAAAAACAGATCATGGATGAAGATACCAAACGTTTTCAGCTAGCGATTACGCTAAGACGCCGCGCACTAGACTTGTACATGAGTCTAGACACAAACAATTCTCCTAGGATGACGAGGACACTAGTAGACATCAAGAATCTACTGATTAATGAGTTCCAGAAGCCGAGCTCAGAGGACTAGTACAAGAATGAAATGATTGAGATTCGACAGAAGCCAGGAGTGTCTGTATGAGAGATTGAACAAAGATTTAAGCGATTGAAGGGAAATTTAAAATACCTTATGACCGAGATGCAAAAAAGACATATGTTTGTCAACACACTACTCCCACATTTAAAATACCCCTTACGACAACAGAAGTTTCAAACACAGGCTGAGGTGCTACAAGAAGCCTTGCAGCTGGAAGAGAACCAGTACCAGCAGATGGACCTGGCCATTGAAGAATTGAAGGAGGATTTGAAGAACCTCACATTTTAGTTAAATCAGAATAAGAATAAGGACAAACGTGAAGTTGTTTGGTGCACCACATGCAGGATAGAAGGACACCACAAGAACGAATGTCCAACATTTGCGCAGTATATGGAAACAAGCATGCCAAACCCACTCCCACAAGGAGGAATATGGTGCGAAATATGCAAGAAAATAGGCCAGAACCCTTATCACTGCATGATGATGCACGAATACCAGACAGTTCCCAAGAATTCTTATTGCATTTTTTGTAAGTCAGTAGGCCATGATGACAAAGATTGCAGAACTATGGAGTTGATGTGGGAGAGAACATTGCATGCCTACTAGGTACAAGCCGAAATGATGACTGGGAAAGTAGTGCCATAGTTCAATCAATACCCATCTCCATACAATACTGCACAACAACAGTACAACACTACGCAACAACCATACAACAATACGCAACCACAGTACAACCCGGCACAACCCTAGTATAATACCATGTAGTACAACCAGGAACCACCATATAACGTGATGAGAGAGGAAAGCGCAGGCTATCGAGGAGGAGGATGAGCCAGAGGAGGCTTCGGACGTGGCTGAGGACCAGTCACGTGTCACAATTGTTAGAAACTGGGAAATTATGCAAGGGAATTCCCACTGCTTCTAGCAACTTGTATGTACTGTCGTGCATCAGATCATGAGACAGAGGAGTTCCCAACATTGTTAGTAAAGATCCAAGAAAAAAGAAACCAGAACAATCAAAGTGTTTAATGGATTTCAGCCGAAGCAAGGGAGGATGGACGAAATATCAACGTAGTCACCGAAGGAGGAACGGAGATAGGAAATGACACAGTCCAACAAGAACTTGCATAGAACCAGTGGGTAAGAAAGAATACTGAACCAAGGAAGCACTTCGATGCACCCAAATAAAAGGATACTTTTAAGGAAGCTAGACAAGAATTTTAGAGGAAGGACACAACGTCGACTTCTACTATGCAACCAACCCACGAAGCCCCAAAATACGAAATGTCGCCATCATTGGATCATACTGAAGGACTGTCACTTAAGGGACAAGTAAGTATTATCCAATACTTTTTGCAATCATGCATCAAAATATTAAGTGATCCTTCATCTGTGAAAATATTCCAAAACATCTTAGAAAAATGTAGCAACGAAACAGATCAAAAGCTAGAACCAAAAATTTTCAATCACCTACACACAAGGAGAAGAACAAGTAGGGAATTCAGATTGAATGCCAACATTGGGGATTTCAATATGGGAGATATCATACTGGACCTAGGATTCAAAGTAAATGTACTACCCAAGAAAACCTGGCAATGCATGGGAGAACCAACCTTGGGATATTCAAATGTCCAACTAAAATTGGTGAACCAGCACAGAGTTCTACCAATCGAGAGACTGAAGGGCGTAATGGTATATCTTGATGGTGTGCACACCAAAGCAGATTTTGAAGTCATCGAAATAGTGGATGGCACAACACCATACCTGACACTACTCGATCTGGACTGGGCATTTGACAACCAGACCATAATTAATTTGAAGACAAGAAAAATGACATTTCAATCCAGAGATTACAGGGTTATAGCACCACTAGATCCATCTGAAGGGGAAAGGTTCATAGAACCCACTTGCCTAGACTTAGAGGAAATCAACCAGTTATATAGGACAACTGCACGTGAGGAGGATTATGTAAACCCAACTGCAGATGGGGTAATCAGTTGGCGTAGTATTAATTCATGCGCGACGGATTCAGACACCGAGTTAGAAAATTGGCAGCAGAGACTAAATGAAGTATCCATGAGAAGATGTGCAAGAATAGACCATCTAGTATGATGGATAGGCATAGAATCGTAGAACCACCCAGTTTCCATGGACTTAATGATTTGGAAACATTATTGACACAATATGAAGATGAAGTATTAGAGAACCAAAGGCTACTAGCACTAGACTTAGCACTCAAGGCCACACCCGCCAGATGGTGAGGCGCACACAAGGAGACCATCACAAACTAGTACCAATGTAAAAGGCTACTACGAATAAGGTTCGACGCACCACAGAAAAACAACAAACAACAGAAATATGAAGGATTTGGAACACCAACGAAACACATGAGGGAGTGTGAAATGCTGTGGAAATTGACAACACCTAAGGAATGGCCTCACCACTTTATTCATACATTAGAAGGCATACTAGTGAACTGGTATATAGATTAGGAACTATGCAAAGGAACTACAACATGGGCAACATTGCAGCAAAACTTTACCACCACTTTGTCATTCGAGCATGAGAACCCCAACATAGACGCAACTCTAAAACAAATCAGAGGAATCATAGTCATTGAGGAGCCAGAAGTAGAACTCATTACCTAAGAACAACAATGAAATAAATAGACAGTCAAGGAACTACTATCATGTTACCAGGTACAGGAGGACATACCAGACGAAGAGAACCCACGTGACATTCAGATTATAGAAGCAGAGGGTGACAGAGACGTGAAGGGACCTCAAATAGAATCTGAAGTTATTTCCGTGACAGTCAAGGTAAAGAAAGTTAACATAGGTACAATGGAACATCCCAAAATGGATAGCATTGGAGACTACTGAGATGACCCAATAGTAGAAAGTATTACAGAACTGTTGCACGAATATAATGACTTATTTCCTACAACATTTACAGAGATGAAAGGTATAGCAGGTGAACTAGGATAAATGAATATACCTCTCAGACCCGAAGCGAGACCGATCAGACAACGACCATATATATTGAACCCTATATATAAAAAGAAAGTTAAAGAGGAGATTGATCGAATGCTTGAAGCCGACATAATCGAACCAATCAAGGAATCAAAGTGGATAAGCCCGATGGTCATACAGGACAAGAAACAAGGAAGAGGGATCAGGATATGTGTTGACTCGAGGAATTTGAATGATGCATGCCTACATGATCCATTCCCTACATCGTTCATAGATGAAGTGCTAGAGAATGTGGGGGGACACTGAAGTGCTAGAGAATGTGGGGGGACATGAAGCATACACATTCACTGATGGATTCTCAAGTTACCATCAGATTAAGATAGCACAAGAGGATAGTTAAAACACCACATTCGCGACAGAATGGGGATCTTACCAATATATAGTCATGCCCTTTGGACTGAAGAATGCACCAACAATATTCTCCAGAGTGGTTATCACAGCTTTCAAAGAATTCATCCACCAGTTTCTCGAAGTATATCTGGATGACTGGACAGTATATAGTCTATTGAAAAACCATGTATAAGTCTTACGCTTGATGCTAGAGTGATGCAGATAGTGTCAGATATCACTATAAATAAATAAATGCATATTTCAAACACCGTTTGGGATACTATTGGGCCATATAGTATGCAAACAAGGGCTATTGGTTGATCCAGCAAAATTCGTCATCATCGTCAATTTACTAGTGTCAAAAACAGTGCATTAGCTACAACCGATGTTAGGACATACAAGATACTATCGGAAATTTAGCAAAGGATATGCGCAGATCACAACACCGATGGAAAAACTGCTAAGGAAGGATACAAAGTACCAATGGAACGACGAGTGTCAACATGGTCTGGATACCCTGAAGGAAAAGATGTTCACTGCACCGATATTAGTATTCCTGGACTGGGGAAAAGCATTCCATGTGCATGTAGATGCATCAGCGATAGCACTGGGAGCTATCTTGGCATAGCTAGGAGCAGGAGACTTAGATCACCCGATAGCATTTGCAAGAAGAAAACTATCTGAGTCAGAACAAAATTTTAACACAATGGAAAGAGAAGGCCTAGCTATGGTTTACGCACTTCAGAAGTTCAAACACTACTTACTGGGAAAACATTTTAAGATGTTTACATATCACTCATCCCTAAAGTACCTAGTCAACAAGCCAGTTTTGGGGGGGATAATCTTCCGATGGTTACTGTTATTATAGGAATTTGACTTCGACTTAATCGTCAAACCAGGGAAACTAAATGCAAGCCCTGACCACCTATCATGGGTTACCAATGGAGAAGAACCCACAAGATTAGAATACAACTTTTCGGATGTACAACTATTCTCGGTACAAATTGCTAATGACTACTTCACAGAGATCATCCAGTATTTGAGCATAGGTACCGCACCGCAATAGTATACCACTGTGCAGAAGAAGAACCTAGTAGTTCGCGCAACCGACTATCAATTGATCATAGGACATCGATATAAAATGGGCACAAACAACATTTTATGAAGGTACGTGCTTGAGCACGAATGACCAAGGATTCTATCAGAAGCCCGCGAGGGATTGGAAGGAGGACATTATGCAGGAAAATCTACCGTGCAGGACTATGGTGGCCAACGATCCATAGGGATTCGAAAGAATATTGTCAGGCATGCAATGTCTTTCAAAGGGTAGGCAAACCCAACAGAAGGGATGATATGTCATTATGACTGCAAGTGACACTACAGGCATTTGATAAATGGGCAATAGAATTTGTGGGACCTATTAACCCACCAGCCAGAAGAACAGGGGCAAGATACATCATCACCGCGATGGAATACCTAACAAGATGGGCAGAATCCGCACCAGTAAAGGACTGTAGCACATAGACCACTGCACACTTTGTATTCGAACAAGTAATTAATAGGTTTGGGTGCCCAAGAGTTATGATGAGTAATCAAGTCACGAATTTCATAAATAGTACCATCCACGCGATGATCAAAGAATTTGAAGTTCACCACCAGAAAAGAACACCATATCACCCACAGGCGAATGGCATAGTAGAAGCCTTCAACAAAGTTCTAGAGAACACATTAACAAATATCTGTAACATCAACAGAGATGAATGGGACCTCAAAGTACCAACAATATTATGGGCATATAGTATGACATTCAAGAAGTTGACAGGTAACATACCATTTAAACTCATCTACGACCGAGAAGCGGTAGTACCATTGGAATTTTTAATACCCAGCTTACGCATAGTCGTTATCACACAAATGACAGAATGCAACGCAATACAAGAAAGGTTACATCAACTGTTAGCAATGGAGGAAGATTGATTCCTGGCAGGATTCCATCAACAAGTGCAGAAGGCCAAAGACAAAGCATGGCATGATCGACACATTAAGAAGAAGACTTTCATGGAAGGAGATCTATTATTTCTCTATGACAACAAATTGTTTCAGCACCTAGGAAAGATGAGAATGCATTGGTTAGGAACATACAAAGTCAAAACGGTAACATATGGTGGAGTCATACAACTAAGAGATCTAGCAGGCATAGACCTCTGAGGAATGATCAACAAGAGCTGACTAAAGTTGTACAAGGACAGTCGACCACCCACCATGCAGTAAAAAAGAGAAAAAAGAAAAAAAAAACTGAAAAGCTGTGAAAAAGCCATAGGACACTCGAAACGCGAATGCAGTAAAGGCAAGAGTAATGGTCACACGCATAAGACAAATGATCAGGAAATGAAAAGTTGGAAAAAGCAGGACGACATGACAACTCAAAGCAGAATTAAGGCATGGCAAGGACTAATGGAATGTTACATTAAACATGCCAACTGGAAACGGCCAGAGAAGCATAATGGAAAATATGAAAATGACACACATGAATTGAATCCATAGTTATGGTACAACAATCACATCATGGAGGAAGCATCTTCGATAAGCTTCAGGACAAGCACCTACAACATGCGAGCATGGAAGCAACTTGTCTATTCGCGAAAGAAGAACACAAAGAGAGCCACAACAGCTCGAATGAACAGAGAAAGATCATAGGCCTCTAAAGACAACAGACGCCCGACACGCCTCTAGTTCGATGAACTAGGCTTGACCACCAGGCCGACTAGAGTCCAAACAAGGTCAAACTAGGTCACGAGGACCGCTAGAAGAAAATGAGCAACGAAAACCAGAGATCGTCAAGATCAATGAGGTCCCATCCCCGAAGATACCACTGGTGAGCCCTACACTAATACTGGAAGAGAGTCAACGGCCACAACCAAAGGAACTGAAAGAGTATACGCGAGTAGAACCACAAGAACCTCCGAATGAAGAAGTGGAACCTCAACAGGATGTGCTACCAGAAAGCCACAAACCAACCACAGAAGGTAACAACACAACACAAAATCGAGGATCAGAAGGGTAATCTGATGAGCCACAGGTAGCTAGCCTTGATCAATAGACAAAAGAGACAGCGGGAACTACCTCATCTTGGCCATAATAGCTTATAGGAAACAAACGGGAATTGTTGGAACTTCGTACCAAGAACCATAGTAGGATGATAGAATTTTGATACCGATCTCACCCCATAAGAAACCGGCAGCAAAAATTGTGCTACCATGCATACCAAAGGGAGTACAGGTAGAACCACAGTTACTGGCTCACATTGGGAAGCTCAAGTATTCTAACCATGATGTCTCAGATGACACTAAGTACCAAGAACTTGTACCTAGAGTGTTCATGCAGAACATAGTGGTCAACAAACTTGGAGAAACAATCAGTCAACCACACCAGTGGGTAGTTGGACTGGACCGAACTGGCATTTTAGGACTGTTACAACTCACACACTTTGGCAGAGGCCAGTATGCAACTGCATGCATCAAGCAACTATTAGAAGTTACACGTGGAGGGAATATATGGTTGTATAAACCCATCCCCATAATAGTGGACCTTATTGCCCAGAGAATAGGACAACCCAGCTGGGGTATGGATCCTACACTGATTCTGGATGATAAATCCAAGAAAAAAGCACTAGGAGAGGAAATGAAGAAGAAATACAGCACAACGAGGGGAACAAGAGGCATTATAATCAAATGGATCAACAACCCAACAACATAATTGGTTGCAAAGATCTTAACCTGTAAGTTGCTAAGGAAATTTCGCAAAGATGAAGTACTAGCAGGAGTCATCGCAGTTGTAGCTCAGTGTGCAGAAGGCACCTTCATGAGATGGGCGCCTTATCTATTAAACTTATTCCAAATGGACTATAGGGACGCATAGAAACTTGGCACTGAATTTCATTGCTCATGGATGATAACCCTTATAGACTTCATGGGATGGCGGGAACCAGAATATGTAGTTTTTTCTACAAGACCACAGCCCGAGGGAGCGAGATATTAAGTATTGAGATTAGGGCCACAAACCAGATAGAAGAGGGAAAATGGAATCATCTTTGAAGCATACCTACGGGATATGCAAGAATCCGTTAACCGGTCATGGAGAATAACAACAGAAGCTGTCACGCGATATGGGAACATCGCTAACTTCTGGGAAATAAGGAAATTCATGTGGATACAACCAAGGCAGGATCCCGATAATCAGTGGCTACCGATGTGATACTACATCACAGAAGGGGATATAGACATGGTCATTAGTGAATGGAATGTTTAATGGAAGATCCCATCCATTCCCTCAGAAGTATCGGAAGGAACCACAAAAGGAGAGGGAACACAGACAGAAATGCAGCCTCCACAAAAACCAATGCCCAAGAAACCAAGGATGGGCAAAAACAAACCACCTCCAGCAAGCAAAGGGTCGGAGCAGATAGGAACATAGAAGGGGCAGAAAGAGACCAATGAACAACCAAACAAAACCAAGGGAACGCAGGAGACCGCCCCAAACCCCACCACACAGGATCCCGGGGGAAATAAGAGACCAGCTAAACAGGACGCAGGTGTGCACAAGAAATCAAAGGCACAACGAGCGTCACCAGACCTGATGATCACAGAGGATGATGGAGAAATGATCGCCAAAATGGTCCAGGATTATCTGGCAGAAGACTTCGACCACACAACACATCACAGGGATAAGCTACAGAAAGGGATGACAGAAATAAGGTAGCTCCTCAAGCAACTCGGAGAAGCTCGGAGAAGAAGTAGCAGTAGGGGCATAGAATAGTCGACAACAAAAACCAACAAAAGAGTGGAGATTGAAGAACGAGACCCAACTCTTCCAATGCCACATACATCCACAACGGTCCACATAAAACTGGACATGTTGTGAATGGATGAAATAGTGGGACAGACACCACTAAAGGATTTGGACCACATTCAGTTGGTATTGACACAGATGTCGTCAAGGGCACTGTACAAATTACAGGTTAGCGTCAACCACGAGATGCAGTCTTGGGCACATAAGAACTTATTCGAGCTACCATAAACAACAAAGCAGTGGGAAGCGCTAGAAAAAGAGTACGGGCAGGCCAAATCAGAAACTCAGAAGGATATGGAACACATGAATGAGTTGGAATGCAGAGTGGGAGAAATTTTTGGTAAACTTCCAAACACCGTAGAGGGAAACAAAATCCCAACCACAAAAAAGATCAACCAAATTGCACAATACCAGATGGAGATCAGGGATCTCTGAGAACAACTAACACCAATGACTCCACTAGCAGTGTAACACCCTGTTTCCCCCAGTCTATAAAAATAACTATACTGGCCAAGAACTATGGCAGACTTAAAGATGTGAATGTGTGTTTTGAATGGACCTTAGTATAAAAGGTCGACGAATGTAAATAATGCTATGAATATATGTTGCAGGATTGCTGGGAGGGGGATGTGCTGAAAAGAGACCACGATGGATGATGAAAGGTGGTGGAAGGCACCTGGAATGGTGGCATTGACTTCCACCAAAACAAATACCGTATTTGGTCTTCACTGGCCCAAAGATCAAGAGCAGCTCGTTGGCCCCAAAATGAATTACTCGCCAGGTTGGTAGGTGAAGAGGCTCCTCATGAGTTAATGATGGATGGGGGTGAACCGCCCATCCGTGGAAGCCTCAGACCTGACCAAAGTGGGGAAGTTCGTGGCACACGCAACCTTTCCAGAAAATAAAAGGAAGGAAAGAGGTGTGGAAGAGGCCAGTCGCGACATAGATCGCAAGAGGGGAGAAATCAGAAGGACTCTGGAAAAATATACAGAGTAATTGATAAGTAGAGAAGAAGGAGAGTAACCTCCGTTCTCGACTTCTGATGAACAAAGACTCAGTCTCACAACATCGTGGTCTAAGCTCGGGGGTGGCTAGTGGTAAATCCATTCAGAATCACTGAGCCTACGGTTGGGTGGAAACGAGCACCCCTCTCAGCAGTTGCATCAAACCTGGTGTTTTTCTGATAAGTGCTATATCTCGTATCTTGAAATTAATATTTTGACATGTATGCTCATGGTTTGTGCAATTATGAATGGTTTCAGTATAAGATTATCTGTATGGTGCTTTGATCAGAAATGGTGGTGGTATGATTATATTGGAAAGACCACCTATGGCTCCTATATATATATATATATTTTTTGAACGGATTCAGTCTTCAAGTCTGTTCTCGGGAAATTTATTCCCTTATTTGTCTCAAGTACTGCCCTGGATAGATCTCCTCACAGGGACACCTTTTTTGAAAGTTTATCCAAGGATCTGCTGGAGGATTTTATGGCATAAGTCTTAAAACCCTGCACGAGAGAGAATGGTCCTTTTAGACTTCGACATTTCGGTGTTTTGGCATCCAGAATATCCAAGGGAAAGTTCGCTTGTACTCGCAAGTCCCAAAACCCCGACTTGCAAAATCTCGATGGAAGAAAACCCAAAATAAGATGAGTAGGTTTAAGAGTTGGTGTTTCAATGTTTCGGTACCTAGGAAACCCAAGGGTAAGTTCCCTTGTACTCGCAAGCCCCGAAACCATGACTTGCGAAATCCCGACGGAAGAAACCTCGAAATAAGATGAGTAGGTTTAAGAGTTGGTGTTTCGGTGTTTTGGTACCCAAGAAACCCAAGGGTAACTTCCTTTGTACTCGCCATTCCCAAAATCCCAATTAGCAAAACCCCAAAATGGACTAGCATGCATGAGTGGTGATGTTTCGGCGTTTCGGTACCCAGGAAACCCAAGGGTAAGTTCCCTTGTACTCGCCAGTCCCAAAATCTTGATTAGCGAAACCCCAAAATGGACTAGCATGGATGAGTAGTGATGTTTCGGTGTTTCGGTACCTGGGAAACCCAAGGGTAAGTTCCCTTATACTCACCAGTCCCAAAATCTCGATTAGCGAAATCCCAAAATGAGCTTAGCGATGAATATAGGCTTAGGAGTTTCGACACCCGGGATACCTAAAGGAAAGTCTCTTGTACTCGCCAATCCCAAAACCCTGACTTGCGAAACCCTGAAATAATAATAGTGCGGATGAGATATGGCATTTCGGTGTTCCAGTACCCGGGATACCTAGAGGCAAGTCCCTTGTACTCACAAGTCTCGAAGTCCTGACATGCGAAATCTCGAAACGATAATGTGTAGCTAAATCCCAATATTTCGATATTTCGGCATCTGGAATACCCAAGGGAAAATTCCCTTGTACTCACAAGTCCCGAAGTCCCGACATGTGAAATCATGAAATGATAGCATGTAGCTAAATCCTGATATTTTGGTATTTCAGCATTCAGAATACCCAAGGGCAAATTCCCTTGTACTCACAAGTCCTGAAGTCCCGACATGCGAAATCCTGAAATGATAGCATGTAGCTAAATCCCGATATTTCGGTATTTCATCATCCGAAATACCCAAGGGAGAATTCCCTTGTACTCACAAGTCCCGAAGTCCCAACATGTAAAATCCCAAAATGATAGCGTGTAGCTAAATCCCGATATTTTGGTATTTCAGCATCCGTAATACCCAAGGGTGAATTCCCTTGTACTCACAAGTCCTGAAGTCCCGATGGAGGAAACCCCGAAATAGTGGAGCATGTTTAGAGTTTGGTGTTTCGGAGTTTCATCTCCCTGGAAACCCAAGTGCGAGAACTCCTGTCGTCGCACACCCCGAAATCCCGATGGAGGAAACCCCAAAATAGTGGAGCATGTTTAGAGTTCGGTGTTTTTGAGTTTCGACTCTCGGGAAACCCAGGTGCATGACCTCCTATCGTCTCACACCCTAAAATCCTGATGGAGGAAACCCCGAAATAGTGGAGCACATTTACAGTTGGGTGTTTCGGAGTTTCGACTCCCAGGAAACCCAAGTGTGTGGCTTCCTGTCATCGCACATCCAAAAAACCTGGTTTGTGAATTCTCGAAATAGGATGAGTGATATATATATATACATGTATGCAAGTTTCAGAGTTTCGGCTCCCGAGAGACCCAGGTGCGAGACCTCCTATCATCGCACATCTCGAAATCCCGATGGTGGAAACTATGAAGGGTAAAGTACCAAAATTATTTTGGGTTGTTGTTAATCTCGATAAGCGGTTAGATCCATTTTGGGTTTTGGCCCTTCGAAAGTCAAGAGAGCAAGGGATCGCTTGCCTCGCGACTCCCCGTATCGCGATAGCAGAAGTGCCTTCTCGGTAAGGACTGTGGGCATAGCCATGGTCATATGATGGACTTTAAAGGGAAAAGAGGGTCTGCGCTAGGCTCCTTAGAATCTCAGGGAGCGTTGTCCCTCGAGAATAAGGAAAGAAAGCTGAAAATTTTCTAGCCCTGTGGTGGGTGTGTTACAAATTGGTATCAGAGCATGGTTGCAACACTTGGTCTGCTTGGGCTCATGAATGGGTTGTGGAAATAATCCATTTAAAGCACTCTTAATAGGACTAACCCTCTATCTTAACCCCCCTTAATCAAAAGTCGAAGTTAAGAATGAAAAACCCCTATTGTGTGTATACATGTGAAAAATATGAATTATGTATTGGTTATAAATAAATATAAATATTGACTAACAACCAACGCTTTTCCTTTGCACACAAGCGAAAGATCAACCGCGGAAAATTGTAGACATAGAGAATGATGACTCACCATGAAGTGGGGGAGGGCTCCCACAATAGAGACGAAGAGTATGACGAAAGGAGGGCGGTAGGGACCCCTCCATATCTAGATAAGACGGTGAGGAGCCTCATGGTCAAATTACAGAGCTGCAAGGATGAAAACGAAAGGATGATAAAAGAGCAAGAGAAGCAAATGAAAATTAATGCATTTTTACTGTAGAGCTTATCCGACATACAAAGGAAATTGCAACATGAACCTGAGGTACAAAAACATGGTCATATCAGTGGCCACGCTGAGAGGAGCACCTTGAAAAAGGTCCATCCCAGAGGTAAAGGACAAGCGATGGATGATTCCTCTAGGAAGAAAGATGGCGGTTCGGAGGGATCTTCTAGCAGTAGAACTAGTTCTTATTCCCGAAGAAGACAGAAGAAGCGAAAGATTTCCAAGGGTCATAAATTCAAAGAATTCAGGAAGGCCAAACCACCCTCCTTCGACTGTGAAATAAAGAAGGGAGAGGAAGCAGAGGCCTGGCCGCTTGGACTAAAGAAGTATTTCAGAGTCCATGACTTCTTAGAAAACTTGAAGGCCCGAGTAGCCACCTTCAACTTGAATGGAAAGGCTTCCATTTGGTGGGAAGACCTTAAGAATGTGAAAGGGGTTCACGAAGAGGACCTGTCTTAGGAACAGTTTGAGAAATACTTCCGGAAGAAGTATCTGTCGAAAAAATATTTTGACGAAAAGACTAAAGAATTCTATGAAATCAAACTGGGGCAACTCACTCACTATAGAGGAATATGTCAGCAGGTTCCTCGAGTTGCTAAGGTATGTACCTTATATAAAATCAAAAAAGGCAAAGGTGAAACATTTCATCAGCGGACTACCTAAGGAATATCAGAACATAATTGAATTTGATGAGCCAAAGACCCTAGAAGGCATTATCTAAAAGGAAAGATATTGTCATGAACAGTTTGGACATCGGACATAACCTCGTGAAGGCTGGAGACCGAAGAATAGTTCGAGATTCCAGAAAAGGGGGTTTATATCCCCAAGATTTAAGAACTATAAGAATAACTCAAGGATGAGCTTCCCAACCCAGAGTGTACATCAGCAGAACTTTTCCTCCTTGGGCGGAAATAAAACTTCTAGATCTGTACCAATGAAGGCTGATAACCCAAAGAGAGAACCTTTGAAATGTTGGGGTTGCGGAGAAGAACATCTACTGAGAGACTGTCCACACCGACAATAGAATAGTCAGAGAATTTACAACATCCAGGAAGCTACCACTGTCAATGATGTGGCTAGAAGTGTGCCACAAATTTATGCAGCCTTGGATAATAACCAAGCCAAGCACCAAGATTCAGTGGTGGAAATAGAAGGTATGATTTCCGACCATCTAGTGTCTATTCTGATTGACCCTAGTTCAAATTTGAGTTATATATCCCCCAATACTGTTGATAAGTGTAAACTACAACCACATAAACCTACCAAGCCATGGTTGGTACAGTTAGCCACTCGCATCAAAAGAAGGGTAACAAAGGTCATACCAGCCTGCCAATTAATTATGGGTGAATTCCCCACCCAGGCAACCCTTAACATATTACCCCTGGGATCGTATGATCTATTGATTGGTATGGATTGGCTAGCCACTCGTAAAGCCAAACTGGACTGTTACCATAAAACCTTGGAATGTGTAAGTAAAGAAGGAAAAAGGATAACCCTTCAAGGGATCCGAAAGCCTGTCTCAGTGAGACAAAGATCAGCTCTACAAATGAGAAAGTATTGTAGAAAAGGATGTCCCCTATATGCAATACAGGTGTTGAAAACAATTGAAGGCAACAAACCAAGCCTCAAAGACCACCCTACCCTGAGAGAATACAAAGATGTATTTACAGAAGAGGTACCGGGTATACCTCCGAGAAGGGACATTGAATTCTCTATAGAACTTGCACTGGGAGCGGTGCCGGTGTATAGGACACCCTATCGGATGAGCACACCTGAACTAGTTGAACTCAAATTACAACTGAAAGAAATGATGGACAGAGGCTATATCCAGCCCAGCGTGTCTCCATGGGGAGCACCAGTCCTGTTTGTGAAAAAGAAAGATGCTACCCTCCGACTGTGTATAGATTATAGACAACTCAATAAGGTAACCATAAAGAACAAGTACCCCTTACCCAAGATCGATGACTTGTTCGATCAATTGGGAGGTG
>ML855531.1:0-27705 GCA_009831015.1 Picea engelmannii | reverse complement strand
GTTAGGGCTGGCGTCCCCACCAGCGTCCATGGTTGGGGGTGCCCTAAACGTTGCAGGGAGGCCGATCTAGATCGCGTCCTCACGCCCCTGCGTGCAAGGTCGCGATTTTTGTGAATCCTAACTCAAAAAAGGCTCAGGCCTCACAGGTATACTCTGAGGATGCCGAGTCGCGTCTTTGAATGCACCAGGGCCGTCGAAAAAGGGGATGCGACCTTCAGACCTTCAAAACGGGGCCGCTCTGATCCGAGGAGGCACTACTGTCTGCGAGCGACCTGGAGCAGGAGATGGAGGTGCCGGCCAAGCTAAGCCTGGCCGCCGAGAGGGCCGGGGCTGCCTGTGCGCGCGGCTAGGGTTCCAGGTTCCCTAGCTCGGGCCATTCAACTCGTTATTCCCGAACTTATGTGACTGAATATTGTTTTTTTTTAACAAATATTAATTTAACACATTCCTCATTTACACAATCCCTAAGTTACACAAGTAGTCATCAATGGTGTTTACTAAGTTTGCAATACTACTAAATTAAATGTATAACTTTTATCTCAGATATACACTAAGTCATAAACAAATTTCAACCTCCTATAAAGCTTCAACAATAAAGCAATACAATCAACACTAAAATGTACTTTACGAGCATAAATACTAAATGACAGAGATTTGAAACAAAAAAAAAACAGAAATAATATTGAACATAATACAAATCACACCACTTGAACATTAGAAATTTATGGGCAATGCCCTTGGAAAAACCAACTTGGGAAAACTAGTTCAAGGAGATTCTTCTTATTGAGATCAGAGAAATGTTATATCCGAGTTTACAAAGTAATCAACAACAACAAATTCTTGAAAAATGTGCCAACAAACTTCCTCGATTTGCATGTTAAAACTACACAAAACAAACCTCAATTTTCTGCAATGTACAGTCCCTTTAACATAAAATAAAATATCAATATCTATGCACATTAGCAGTACTGTTCTGCACTAATTTCATACAACAAAACACCTAGAAAATTGTGCCCTCCTCTTGCCTCAATTTTCTATGACTCTATGCAGTTGTACGACCTCTAAACAATGTTGTACGACCTTCCTTTTCACTATTGTCCACTCAACATTTAATGCTACAATTTCTAGGAAAGCATGCCCTCTTATCCTCTTGGAAATCATTCCCTCTTATCCTCTTGGAAATCATTCCCTCCTTCAGTTGTATGGACCCTCTCCTTCCTTAAAAATCGTGGCCCTCATCTAGATGTACATAACTCCCTCTTTTCCTTGGAGAATGCGCCCTCCTCTTGTTGTTACTCTCACTTCTCCATGAGCTCAATCTCTCTCTTGAGAAAAGTGACTCTTCAACTTCCCGCTCAAGCTCTCCTCAAAGTGTGTGCCCTCTCTCCCTCAAGTGATGCCTTTATGCAATTTTAATGTGTAACTCCTCTAACCCTTGGTCTCCCTTGAGTGACTCTTCACTTTCCCTTGAGATCAATAGTCACACCTTAATCTTCCGTTGAGATCACTTAAGTCACTTATGTGACCCACTTTTCATAAAGTCACTTTTACACATTAAAAAAATAAAATATCAACTTGAATTTATAAAATCACTTTATAAAAATAAAGTCACTAGGGAGAAAATATGCTCGGTCACTTCCACATGTTGGGCGTCGCCAATGCAAAAGTACCTTCGAGCTGCCAAATCTAACACTCCCTCTTAGCGATAGAGGTACTTCTGGTACCTCTGCTGTAATCCGTCTCCAAATCCATTATCCTATCCATTGTCGTAGCTGCTCCCTCTGAACTAGAGACCTCTGCTCCCACTGCACTGGAAGCATTTGCTGCTACCTTCACTGATTTATGAACTGAAGACATGCTCCTAGGAGACTCCATAGTATCCTGAGCATCTATCTATGTCAACTCATGATTGTCAAGTCCTGGAAGAGGACTAAGTCCCCGGTATCAACTCTCTCTCTCTCGTGCAACCTTCCCACTCTCTAACACAGACTTTGAATCCATAAATCCACTGGATCCAAAAATAGGTTGTCCCAACAACTTATACAACATACCTTGCTTAATTCCAAGCCTCGTTGTTGCATCCAAGGCTGCTCTCTCTGACCGTATGATCACTTGTCCATCCTCTAACATCACTGCATACCCCTTATCCAACCGAGTTGATACAGAGAGCAAGATGACCCTCAACTCTAGTACATGCGACACCCTTGCCACCTTAAGAGAACCTCCTGACTCTAGATGGAAATCCATGGTTCCAACCCCCTTCACTGCATGTGTGGTGTTGACCTCACTATCCACACACATGTCTGAGTCTGTCTCTGACACACTAAGGAACATTTACCTCATTCCCGACATATGGCTAGATGTGCTTCATGTCCTGTGAGGTGGGCCAATCAATGGACTTCTTCTTCCCCTTACTCTTTCCCGCAAGAGAAATATTTGGTTCCTCTTTGCAGTAGAATAAACCCTAGCCTAAGATCTATCCTTTGATCTTGCTGATTGTTATATTCACTTGTTGCCTCCTACTGGAAACCTTCTTCTAGAAACCCACACAACAAGAATATTTTTCCCTTCCCTTCTTCTAGGCCAAACCCCTTTGCAACTCACTGCAAATCAAGTGTCAAATCTCTTGTCTGCTAAACCTAAGAGCACAACTCTTATACCATGTAGAAATTTTAGCTCAGATATACACTAAGTCATATTTCAACCTCCTATAAAGATTCAACAATAAAGTAATAAACTCAACACTAAACTGTAATTTATGAGAAGAAATACTAAAGGATAGATATATGAAACTAAAAAAACCAACAACGGAAATAATAATGAACAACAGACAAATCACACCACTTGAACACTAGAAATTTCTGGGCAATGCCCCTGGAAAAAACTAACTTGGGAAAACTATTTCAAGGAGATTTTTCTTATTGAGCTTAGAGAAATGTTATATTAGAGTTTGCAATAAAAAGTAATCAACAACAATAAATTCTTGAAAAATGTGCCAACAGATTTCCTTGATTTGCGTGCTAAAACTACACAAAACAGACCTCAATTTTATGCAATGCATAGTCCCTTTAACAACAAATAAAATATTGATATATGTGCACATTATCAATACTATTATGCACTATTTTCATACATCAAAACACCTAGAAAATTGTGCCCTCCTCTTTCCTCTATTTTCTTTGCCTCTATGCAGCTGTACAACCTCTAAACAATGTTGTATGACCTCCCTTTTCATTGTTGTCCACTCAACATTTAATGTTGCAATTTTTAGGAAAGCATGCCCTCTTCTCCTCTTGGAAATCATGCACTCCTTCAGCTGTATGGACCCTTTCCTTCCTTGGAAATCTTGCCCCTCCTCTAGCTGTACAAACCTCCCTCTTTCCCTTGGAGAATAAGCCCTCCTCTTGTTGTTATTCTCACTTCTCCACGATCTCAATCTCTCTCTTGAGAATAATGAGTCTTCACCTTCCCGCTCAAGATCTCCTCAAAGTGTGTGCCCTCTCTTCCTCAAGTGTCGCCTTTATGCAATTTTAATGTGTAACTCCTCTAACCCTTAGTCTCCCTTGAGTGACTCTTCACTTTCCCTTGAGATCAACAATTACGACTTAATCCTCCATTGAGATCACTTAAGTCACTTAAGTGACCCACTTTTCATCAAGTCACTTTTACACATTAAAAAAATAAAAGCTCAACTTGACTTTATAAAATCACTTTATAAAAATAAGTCACTAGGGAGAAAATATGTTCGGTCACTTCCTCATGTTGGTCGCCGCCAATGCAGAAGTACCTCCGAGCTACCAAATCTAACATGAAACACTTATATCTCATGTAGATACTTTAAGTTATAAGATATGTTTAATGTTTTATGATTCAAGAAATGAAATAAAAAACTTACAGATTACATTACAACCCGACCTTGGTAGGAATATAGACTTGTTTATGAATCATGCTCTCAAAATAATAAATATTAATATATATTTTGGTAAAAATCCTAAACATATATTATGTAAAATTGTATGATCAAAATCTAGAGAGAAAATGCAAAAAATTATAAGTAGAATTGGCATATAAAAATCAAAAGAAATTGACACTTTAAGGATTTGCATAAAACATAAGAGGAAAGGCATAACAAACATATAACTATCATCAAATATTCATTTGGTAGGCAGAAGAATTGTCAAATTCCAACTTAGGAGCAACCTTGCTTCAGATATAACAAATTGATTAGTAATGCAAAACCATTTTGATTTTGAACATAAAGTAGTTTTTGGATGTCATGGTTTTAATTAGAATGTTAGCAATAATGTCAATAATGTCTTGAGTGTATTGATGGATGGATGTGTTATATTATCTATGTAGTAGTTAAGGATATAATGTTCACAACTAGGTTCTTTGATTATTGGTTACCATTAACCAAAAATATGGATGTGTTTTAGCCTAATTTTTAAAGAATGTTAATATTTTTTTTTATAATATTGTGATTTATGTGAAATGTGATAGGGAGAGAGCGCTTGAGGCCTTATTTTCTAAGTGACCACAAAAGGAGGTTAGTAGTAATCATACTTTTGCAATTATGATGGTGAAGGTTGTAATCATTTGGGATATACTAATTTAGTTTATGAATGCTTAGTTTTTGCATGTGCAAAATTGATTGAATCTTTTGGAACAACTTTCATTGCACTTTGAATAAAGAAAACTAACTACAACAAACCATAAAAAAGAAGAGTGGAAGTGAAGTTTGGGATGACACACAAATTAGGGCTCATATCCACTAGAGGTCAACATTCCTAAGCTGTTTCTTAAGGCGTTGATCTAGTAGATTGGGAGCATGTTCATCCACCACCTTTACTCTTCCATTGCATGGCACTCCACCCAATTTATCTCATGTATCTCTTATCGATTTTAGTTGTTGGTATTGCATTCATATCTACATGCATGTCACTAGTGCTACAATGTTCATCCAAATGTTGATGTTTCCTCACTTATACATAAATATATGTTTTCATTGTGCATGTATTATTGGTGGTGTCATATTATTCATTAGTTATTCATGGGCAATTCTAAAATTCGAAGATAATGGATTTCCCTGTGAGTCTCAATCTAAAATTCAAACATAGTTGGTCACCCCATGAGTCCCAATACAAGGAAATATGTGTATAACATAGGAGATGGAGAGCAATAGCCACTAGCCATGACATGGATTTTGGTGGCCCATCAACAAAGACTAAGCTTGGTTTCCCAATGTTCCTCATAGAGATCTCACAATAGAAAAGGATGTACAAAACCGATTCCAAATTGAAGGGGATATGTTCTTGTTTTCAGGTGGGGGAACCATGTTACCTTGTGATGTGGATGCTTACTTTAATGGTTTCCATAAGTTGATTCATTTGACATATGGATCTATTAGGACTATCATTAATACATGGTGTGGTGTGAGTATTTTATTCAATGCACCCTATTGTTTCCTTTTTCTTCTTAATTCAGTTGATTATCTCATTTGATGGAAGAAAACTATATAGTAAAAGGAGACATTTAAATTCATATGTAGGATTCATGGGAGAGTGATTACGGTTATAACAAGACAAGTTGCGGAGAAACAAGTCCCTGCCAAGAAGGGAAGAAGTAGAAATAACTTGCTTTTAGTAGAACCAAATATAAAGAAAAAACAATCCATGAAGACTTTGTATCTGTGCACGTGCAACTAGAGGCAATGGTACATTGTGAAGTATAATGTTATATTAAAGTTGAAGTTCACCTGCACATTTAAGCATTTAGATATCAGTGGTTTTATTTTATTAGTAAAGTGCACGAGAACAGAAGGCACAATTGCTTGCATATAAAGTTCAAATTAAAATAAATTAAGAATTAAACTATATAAAAAAATTTAAAACTAAAATGTAATACACTAAACAAAAACTAAAACTTAAACCGAAAAACTATTCATGCTTGAATTATTTATGCACACTTTTGCTATCGACTTTCCTCTTGGATTCTTGTCTTGTAGTGTTGTAAAATCTATTTATAAAAGGTTAAAGCCAACAATAAACCACTTGTTTTGACGTTTGTGCATTTTGGTGACATGGTGATACTGTAAAAATAATTCTAGGATTTTGTGGCACAATATTTGAACATGCATTCCATCAAACTGAATCAGTGTCTATTCAAACTAAATCTCACTCAAAGGCAATAACTCACGAACAATGTATAATTCACCCAACAATATTAATTCCCAAGTAATGATACAATGGATTTGTGGTCAAACCTGGCACAATAAAACTAATATTTACAAGACAATAAAAATAAAAAACTTCTTTTCCATCTATTAACTTTAACTTTTAAAACTTGAAACCTCATGATACAAACTCCCCTACGATCTTGGGTGATGATTCTTCATTAGCGTTGCAATCTTTTCTGTTGTATTCCTGCATGTAAACAAAACCAATGATTAGAAACCACATAAGAATATATTTCCACTATCATCGTGCCATTAGCCAAGTATATTGAAGGGCGAGCTACATTAACTAACAAATATTGAACAATGAGCTTGTAGATGATTTATTAAACTCCTGCTATGTGCATTGCATGGCATGTAGTGGTCTCCACCTAGTACGCATGCTGGAATGCAGTTTGCATGTATCATATTCATACATTGCTCTACACTTGGTTTGGTCTAGCATTTACAGTTTGTGTTTCCATGGAATAAATACTGCAAATTTTGGAGGAGATTTGAGCCTAGGAAACGATGTGAATTCCGATGGAAATACAAGCTACCACAATACCCCATCAATGTCAGGTATGACTCCACTTTAGAAAGCAACACAAATGGGTGCAACTGCAAGTAACACTCCACTACTTTCATCCCTCTGCATGGCTAGTTCATGCCTACATTCAGCTTGGCCTTCCAGGCGAGAAGGATTAATAGTTTCCGATTTGAAGGATGAATTTCAATCTTTCAAGCCCATGGATAACGATATTTCCGCCTGCAATTCTCTAAGATCTCAATATAGTTTTAGTGAAATTTAAATCCAGCAGAGATCATCAAAGAACCCATGCCATCGTCATGAAAGATCAATATATCCCCGCCTACAATTTTTTACACCAAGTGGCCTTTATATTACCGAAAACCATATGCAATTAGCTACATTTGGTGGGAAGTTTATGGATTCCTGTACTAGTTTTGGTGGAAATGGGAACCCTAGAAAGAACATGGGAGAATCCCAATTACAAGGAAGAACATGGGAGAATCCCAATTACAAGGAAGAATTCCAGTGATTGATAATCTCTAGGAGAATCTAAATCTTGAAGTTGGTGGAGATAAATTAACACGAGATTTTGTCGAGGTGGGCGAGGTCGCAGGAGGAATACCAAGGTCTCTCTTAGTACATGATATTCATGTCAATGACAGACCTCAGTTTGCTTTAGGAAAGGATCAAATGAACTCATATATAAATGATATCAAATATCCCACAGACATCCCCAATTCACATGGAGGCAAAGCTCAATCGCCACAAAAATCCTGGGATGTCTCCTAAGGATTATTAATGGAAATGTAGGATTATTATTTTTGTTAGTACTGCTTCAGAGATAGTATGGATGCAAATCTATCAATGAAATTACATGTGTTTATCAACTCAGGAAAACTAGTGACCTAACACTAGTGGTCCATTTTTTTCTTGTTAATTTTTACAGATATCTGTAGCTTGGTCCATTTTAACTTCTTGTTAATTTTTACAGAGTTTACAGAGATCAGTAGCTTGTATCTCAAAGGATTTTTCTTTAGAAGGAAGTCTATATCGGTTGTAATTTTTAGTTAAGAAGGTGAATAATATGGCAAGGTGTTCCAGTAGGATGTTAGGAAGCTGCAAGGTAAGAGAGCATTACCTTTCTGCAAACTACTGAGTTCAAATATTTTTCAATAGCAGAAGATAAAATAATATTCAACAAAAAATTTATTTGTATGATATCAGAAAAATAAGCTGGCACACCAAAGATGCATACGAACTTATAGAACTTACAAAAGATCTGACGAAATCTCAACATCGATAGGTCTGCAACACCTGAAACTTTCATCCACTTATAATGTCATTATCCTTCAATAATATTTTTAGGAATTAGTGGATCTCATTGCTCATGTACGAAACCTCATAAGACTGGACGATCTTCATGTACATGCACGCGACAAGGTGTTGTGGTCATGTGCACATGGTGGTGGGCATGGCATTGTAGGAGCTTGATAGTTCATGACCACCATGAACGATATAATAACTGTACATCTGACTCACCTTCTCCTATTCATTTAGTCTTTGACAGTCTTTCATTCTCTTTAGCAGTAGATTGCATGTGGCTCCCCCAGACCCGGACATGCACATCTTTTCCAAGCTGTGCGAAGGATCCTTCGCTCCTTCATTCCTTCAAAATCCGAAGAGAATATGACGTTACCGGGAAGGCCCTTCACTTCTTCATTCTTGACCGAACAATTTGACGTTTCTTGTGTTTGCAAGTTGTTATTAATATATATGATTTACACTAGCCAACATGCATTTTCATGCGATTCCATCACCTAGTTGTCATTACAGTGAGCACACTGATGCTTTAGAATTGCATTTTCTGACCATGGATGCTTAAGAATTATGACTCTGAGACCTTCATCAGAGTTAAATTGAACCTAAAATTGTTGCAGATTACCGCAAATTTGTAGTGAAAACCTAACCTGTTGTTGTTCTTTCGTAGATTAAAGAAGAAGGCAATTGGGCTTTGATATTTTGGAGGCTTTCTGAACAACTTCCACCCATGCCTTTACCAGGGATTGGACAGTTGAATCAATTTTACAATATGTTGGGAAGGAAAACTCCATTGGAGTCACTATGTGCAAAGTGAGAGAGAGGGTGAGTCGTTAATGGAATGGACTGGACTGGACTGGATGAAGGGATGCACAGATGAAGGGATGCGCAGATGAAGATGGAACGAGATTGGCTGAAGGGATGCAGATATGAAGATGGAATGGGATTGGTATTGCGTGGCCTTATTTGCTAATTATTCACTGGACTCACCACCATTGATAGACACAAATATTGCATGTTCTCAACCTCTTTTGTTGGGCACATAACCCTATTGAAGAACCTGAACCTAGTAAAGAAGGGGAGTGAAGAGCGAAAACATTAAATGTTAACTAACTAATGCTATCTATGGAGATAACATTGGTTCACATGAAGAGATGTACACCTTAATGTATCCATCATTCCATAAGTTTCAAATGAAAAACTTTGAATATCTTCTCCCTATGCCTCGAGAAGAGGCCAAATAAGACCTCTAATTGAAAACTTAAGATAAAAAATCAAATTTGAGTTTGGAAATTGCATAAAACTTCAAAACTTTAGTTTAAAATAGTTCATGCAGCTTTGGGTTGAGTGCATAACTAATAAACTAGCTAAAAACCGTTTACTAATAATCCCTACAGCCCGAAAGACAAGGACTAATAAGAAGATCTATGTTTCATATCATGCCAATAACATATTTAACTTTTTTTTTTCATTGTTCCTGTGCCAAATATTCATGTTCACAACCACCCTTATATGCCTTTCAATCATGAGATTCTATGCTACACTCTTGTTGTATGCCTTTCAATCATAAGGTTCTGTAAATTTTGGTTGTAATATCATACTACACTTTCATTATATACCTTTCAATCATGGGGTTACACTTTCATTATATACCTTTCAATCATGCACTCTTGTTGTATGCCTTTCAACCATAAGGTTCTGTAAATTTTGATTGTAATATCATACTACACTTTCATTATATACCTTTCAATCATGGGGTTACACTTTCATTATATACCTTTCAATCATGGGGTTCTATGAATTTTGGTTATAATGTCATTTACATTTAGTTGAATTTTAGATTAAGAAATTGATTCAAGCAAAACCCTTTAGGGTTCATATACATTGATATGACCTTCATAATATAGTGTAGCCTATTGTGGAATATGCATAATATAATATTAATAATAATATAATCAAAGTGAAAAGGCAATTTCCATGAAGACTCTTAATCTTACAAGTGGGAACCCTCTAGTAGTCAAAAGTTCTGAAGTACGCGCAATACTACATCACCATTCATTGGTTCGTCTCTATTCTTTCCCTTGCTTTTTCCATTTCTCACAATTATATATATTTTATACTTGTGAATAGATCGACTTTAATGTTATACAAAGAAATTTCAAACGTTTCAAAGAAGTATGGTCAGTGATACTTTTAAAGTATGGGAAAAAGTAACATTTAAGTAAATGGGGGTGGTTATGTTGCTTCATCAAAGAAATTTCAAATGTTTCAAAGAAGTATGGTTTAGTGATACTTTTAAAGTATGGGAAAAGTAATATTAAAGTAAATTGTGGTGATTATGTTACTTTATTAAATAAATTTCAAACGTTTCAAAGAAGTATGATTATTGATACTTTTAAAGTATGGGAAAAGTAACATTAAAGTAAATTGTGGTGGTTATGTTGCTTAAAAATAGGTAAAACATAAAATATAAAGATATTTAAGTAATTTGGGTGGTTTTTGAGATGGTATATGAAAAACTAATAGAGAATTTATTTATTCAATAGGATTCATGTGTTTCGTTATTAGCAAATTGTGAATAAGTTTTAATACTGTTCATTCTATTTTTTTTACGCTCATGTCAGTTCTTGGACCCAAAATTTCTTACAACAAATATAAAATTAAACATCAAAAAGAGGAACCTCTTTGCTATTTGCAACAAACCTTTGCAAGGGGTAATGCTAGTATGATAGTTTTCACAATTTAATTCGCCTTCTTACTATGACTATATACATCTCTCGAATTGTAATAAGAGATAAGGGGATAGATACAATTAAATATATTTGATACCATTTTTTCGGCCATAGGCGATTTGTCCAGGTTGAGAATGCTTGTTGCCTCAAGCACGTTAGAAGGGATACCATATGAGAAAGGAATCGAAGGAAAAAATGTGGTGAGATACAAAGAATGCTTGAAGAACTACTCAAATTCCTTTTGATGCAGCTTGTGTATTGGAATACCTTGTTCAAGCCACTCAACCTCCTTGTGAGGTAATATCTCAACGAGTCTAATCGTAGATGTCACACTCACAAGGTAAAATATTTGGCATTCATTTGTGTGACAAATGAGGGTCAAGCAGAATAGTGGTGATGGTCATTATCCAACTTCTATTTGGGCCATGTGGACCTAAGTTGACATTCCACAAAAAGTTATGTACTGGAATTTATTGAAATTTTTATTTCTCATTACTTAATAGGGCCGCATAACTGGAAATACCTATTGTTGTTAGAGTTAGGAATATTGTATATAATGGATAACTTTGCTCTACACATAAGGATTGTCGACAAAACAATATTGCGTAAATTAATATACTGTATTGGGTAGTAAATGACAATACAATTGCTTTTAATTTGTGGGAAAACCAATTTTTTTTTCACTGAAATTGAAGCTTTATATTAAATAATGGGTTGTGTTGAGGAAAACAACAGAGTGAAAAGAGATTACAAAATTTAGGTTCTAAGCCTGTTGATTCACTTATAACCATCGTACTATTGGATTCATGCATTTCCCTATCAAACTTCCTAACAAACTGATTGCGTATTTCTTTTACAAACTGACCCAAAAGAAGCACAACTCTAAAAAACATTAATTATGAGTAGATTCGTTGTTTGGGACTTCTTTTTAACCTCCATGAGGTGGTGTATATTCTTCCACTTCCATAAGTGTTGATCCACGATCTCCTTGCACATTGTCTAAGATTCCAAGGTGATAATTTGTTTAGACTTGGTTGATGGAAACTGATTGTGAGTGTTGTGGAAAAACCAAAGATCTCAAAAATTGGCACTCCACTTCCAAACATTTAATATGCAGGGTGAGGTTTGTAACAATGAGATCCAGTTCCCCATTTCTAGCCATGACCTATTGGAGTGTAATGTTATTAGCTTCAACGATTTATTCGTGTCCATGAAGAATGCGTTTAACGCCACTCTAGGTGGGATCCATTCTTGCATCATAAAAAGTCCTATAACTTTCATAACACCAACCACCAGAAAACCCTTCACCAAGAATGTCTGAAATAGGGATAAATAAAAAACCAAAATAACCAAACTTCCAGTAACCTATTAGCCCACTTCTCAAATTGAGACTAGGTGCTTGTAGAAAGCACCCAAATAAATCATACCACCACCCACATTCAGACCCACCACTAAAAAAGATAGAACCAGAAGTGAGAGAAAAAAAATCCAACTTGGAAGCTAGAAATAACAGAGAATTGTTTTTTGAGATCAGATAAAATGAAATGAGATAATCTGACAACCATGGAAAACTTTGCCCAAAGAGGAGTTGAATCCAACAATGGAAGATCATCGAGAAACTCTTAACCCCTCTAGCGAACAAAGACCCCAGAGAAAAACCACAGGACGTAGCCCCTTTCTTCGACACCTACGCTTGTCATTGCTAGAGCCATTTTATGATATGACCCAAAACCACATAGGTTAAAATGAATGCACCCATCAATCTCATAACCTTTCACATGTGCGAATCGTTTGTTCGCATGCCAAATTAATTCATAGACCTGCCATTTGTCCTACCCATTTAATGCATTTGTTATAACATTTATGGAATAGGGAGCCTTCCTTTATCCCCATTCACAACGAGTTCACCCTTCGCTAGGCTAGTTCCAACCTTTGCCTAGTGATCCACCTCATGATTTAACTGTCGCTTGACATGGAGCAATTTGTAGTTTGCAAAGTCATATAGAAGCACGAGGGAACATGACATAACACTCATGAAAACATTATTTCCAATGACATTCCTTTTGATGAGTGCCCTGATCACACTCATAGAGTCACCTAGGATTGTTATATTTTGAATGCCCATCCCCATTGCAATTCAGATGCCTTCCCATAGGGAAAAGGCCTCAACATAATTATTTTAGGCTTTTCCAAGGCCCTAAGCAAAAGGTGCAACTGTATTTCCTCCAGGATCATAGATAACCCCCCCTAGCGCATGCCACCCCTTCGGGAAAAAAAATATTGAGTATTCATTAAATTCCAATTTAAATTCCCAAAGAAGCTTTTAATAACCCCAAGGACGAGCTCCAGTTGTATTTATGAATTGTAATATGTTTTGTAGGCTGGTGAGCCAAGCAATTATAAGCTGATAGGCTTATGTGTTTATTAGGCCAGAGAGCCTAAGTGTTAAAGGCTAGGAGCCTATTTTGTACATGTAAATATTCATATTATTAATATAAAAACATCGCTACGTGTAGACCGACCATGAAGAAAGAGTATGGGGGACTAAGCTCCACTAGGCTAGGTAAGGGAGAGGAGGCTGAGAGGCTGGAAATAGGGACTAAGATTAAGAGCTTACGTCCAAGAATAATTATTATTATTCTAAATGTTGATAGAAGGATATGGTTATATCCTAAGTTCCTTTGGGAAGAGGGAATGACTTCCAAATGGAAAGGAACGTGCTTCATGAGCGACATGTGTTAGCTCAGGCACATGCAATTTTAAGTGGGAATTCTTGTTGTTTGGGGGGGACTCACGGAGGTTTAGGGACACACAGTTGGCTCTCACGCTCTCACCATTCTCACTATTTTTCTGACCAGTCGACCACCTCTATCCTGACGAGTTCACTCACACACTAAGCAAGCACACAACCAGCCATTTCTGCCATTGTTGAACCCATGGCCATCGTGAACCTATGTAACCTGCGCACACTGGTATTTTGCTTAGTCGTACTCCGCCTTACCTGATTTCTGTTGTTTCCTTCGCCCTTGCCCATTTGTCTTAGGAGCTGGATAGATGAAACAAGTTGTTAGGCTTGTCATTTGCAAAGGTGGGTTTTCAGGCCTGTGGTTTGCAAAGGCAGGTTGTTAGGCCCATAGATTGAAGAGGCAGGTTGTTAGGCATGTGAGAAACTCTCTCCAAGTGAGAGAGTGTGATGAGGAAGTGAATTCTCCTAGAGGGAGTCCAATAGTAACTACAGAGCTCTGAGAGTTCTTGTCCGGCCTGTTGCTGAAGCCCCGAAAGGGAGGTGGAGCAACCGATGAATTGTGTGACAGTGAAGGTGTATACTCCTGGGGTGGGACAAGCATGTGGGGAATGAGATTCTGTGAGAGGTGGGCGTAAGTGGATCCTGAGAGAATCCTTCATGTTGAACTGTGTGACTTTCCTGTTAGCTTTTCCAATCCTAGGAATCCCTTTCCTGGTGGATTTTAGTCCCAACTTGGGGGTGACTCACTGCTGAGAGTGATGAGAAGTGTGGTCTAAGGTTGGGAGGTTCGTGGAAGGTCTGCACGCAGTCAATGGTCTTCACAATCCAAAGATAAGTATCAATTCTGTGTTTAATGATGTCTATTGTGCATGTCTGTGATTCTTACAATGTTATCATGTGCTTTCGTTGCATGTATGATTTACGGTCAATTTCGCATGAGTTAGTATGGTAGTAGTATATTTTATTTCCTTTTATTTGATTAGAAAAGCATGTAATATATATGTACTCCAAGATAAACAATTAATCTTCTATCAGAGCTTAGCAGTCCGTTGGTGGTGTTACATGGCCCGGCCTGGGTGGCCGGGGATGCCACAAAAATGGTATTATAGTGAAATTCCGCAGTGATGTTGCCTGGTGGTGCCAGGTTGAGGGGTCGGGGACGCCAAAAATTGGTATTAGAGCCATGGTTTCAACACTGATCATGGATGGGCCATGTTAGTGGAAGCTAAAGCAAAAGTTTCAGAAAATAATTGTTGTCAAACTGGAAAAAATTGAAGTTCAGATCCCAGTTTTCGACATTGAGCTTGAATTAGGCCGTATAAGTGGTTATGGAATCAAAATCTCAGAGAAAATTGTTGTTGAGAAGGACAAAATTTGAATTTCGTAGCATTCCAAAGTGCCAAGAGAGCACCTTGGCCTTGTTTGGAAGCTTAGGAGGTATAGCGATTCAAGAAAGATAGTAGAGAAAAGAAACTGCAGTAACCAGGGGGTTTGGAACTGCAAGGTTTGAAGTTGAGCCATCACATCAAGTGAAGATTAAGTCACGACCATCGGATCTTATTGAGGGGAGATCGACGGTGGGGAGATTGCAGAGATCGAGGAGGAAATTAAAGAGAGATTAAGTTGAGACTCCACAATCCATCAGGATTGTTGATCTTGCTCAATCAATAGATCAACGATGGATATTGATCCCACTACAGATGAGCATCTTCACATTGCGGAGATTGGGAAGGATATTAAAGCGTGAGCAAGTTGAGTTCCTAGAATCACTCATCTTCGTTGATCTTCACGGTTCATTAAAACACGACTATCGATCTTGCAAAGTGAGATAAGTGCCCAAATTTTAAGCCGAGGTCACAGCTCTCGGTCACGTGTAGAGAAGACAAAGCAAACTTTGTGTATTTCCTGTCCGTTGATCCAAGCAAGGAACACATGTCAACAAGTTAGCTTGTTTGGGAATATGACATTCAGGAGAAACAAGATGTGAGTAGAGCACAAACTCCCGAAGTCCCGAAGTCCAGAGTTAATCCAGACCATTCATCGCAAGAGATGCGTGTCAGAAGATCGACTTGTTCGAGAGTTCAACGTTCGGGAGAAATGGGGTATGCTAAGGTGAAATCTTCTGAAGCCCGATGTCCCAGAGTGACGTGGCCTTCTGACGTCACTAGGGATGATGTGGACACATGGGATCTGTGCCATGTGTCAGTGAGTTAAGAACCTTGGTAAGATGGAAATGCAGTTAGAACATGACATATGTCACCCACCTGATTGGACCACGTGTTAGCTTCATGTGTCCTTCCAAGTGGTGCTCCTGGTGGTGGCACAAGGTAGTTAAGAATGACGAAGAAGTTAGTTGGATCAGGCCTGCATTAAATTTGGTCATGATCTATCAAGATCGAGGGCCGGGAGGCATTGCGGAGATCAAAGTTGCACGGTAGATAATTCTACAAGGCGGTCCCACAATCCAAACCACGGTTTCCCAGAAGGGGTATGTGTCAGCATGGGGACAATTGCGGAACGATCAACGGGTTACTCCAAAACCACCAACACATGTCCTGCATTTCGAAAAGTACTAAATTCAATGTGACATTTTCAACATTTATTAGTTCGAGCATGGAAACCTTGGCCCCAGTAGACGCGTGGCGCCAGATCATGAAGTCTGGAGACTTGACACTCTGGAAGAAGTGGTGCATGAAGGAAGGTGGACTGTAGATCCGTCGTTCTTCATGCGTTCTACAATTCATTGTTTTGTGATGTTGGGATGCGCGAAAAAAGAGAAACCTATGAAGCCCGGAGCCCAAAGTTTCAGAGCTCCGGATAAGCGCCCAAATCATAAGCGCTGGGTCACAGTCGTGGTCACATGTGAACCAAGGGCTAAAGAAAAGGGGCTAGTGCCCAAAATTTGTTGCAGAACAAAACTGGGCTTAGAGATTGAAGCTCGAGGGGTTCTTGACCGACCAAGACCTGCAAAAAATGGAATCTGATATTGTTTTTGTTGAATTAGATTGGTTTATTCTGGAAAATTATTAAAGTCTGTTAGCCTGAAAAAATTCGGTTGACTGCACATTTCTCAGAATTAACAATTGTCGTAACTGAACCGAATTGTCGCATAGTGCAGATAAATGGGGGAGGCACGAGATGCTTACAATTCATAAATTGAAGCTAGAGAAATGTATGTCTATTTGGGGGTTGAAGGGACAAACCCTGATGGGCATGGTGAAGAAATAGATAAAGAAGGGAACATGATGAAAATCATTAAAAAGTTGAAGAAAGATGCCCAGACTCATCGAGAAGATAACAAAAAGCTCATGAAAGATAGGCAACAACAGGGAGAATTCAACATAAAGTTTATGCAGAGCCTGGAAATAATTGAGAAGAAGTTAGATAAGGAGAATGACTCCAGTAAATCATGAAGTCATAGGTCCCCTGATGAGAAGAGCAAATCAAGGAGTGTTAGCAGACACCATCATCACTCCCAAGGGCACTCCATTAGAAGGGCACATAGTAGTTCAAGTCCATCTCATACCAGAAAGCATAGGAGATCTAGAGTGGATGAACTGAAGGGTGAAATGAACAAGATTAAACCTCCTACGGTTGATGGAGAGCACTGGAAGGAGAAAGATGCTGAGACATGGCTGCTTGGCATGATGAAATATTTCCAACTACAAAATTACTCCTCTCATGCAGAAGGAAGAATTGAAATGTATCAACTAAAAGGAAAAGCATCCATGTGGTGGGACCAAATTGTGCAAGTAAAACATATCAAAGAGAAGAATGTTACCTGGAGGGAATTCAAGAAACACTTTGAAAAGAAATACTTAAATAAGAGATACTATGACAGAAAGATGAAAGAGTTCTTTGAACTCAAATTGGGCAGCATGACTATAGATGAATATGAAAGAAGATTCATAGAGCTGTTGAAGTATGTCCCTTTCATCAAATATGAGACTATCAAAATCCAAAGATATTTGAGTGGACTGCCAACTTTCCTTAGTGACAAGATCCAATATGATGATCCTAAAACTATGGAAGAAACCATAAGGAGAGAAAAATTCTTATATGATCAACATAAAGGAAAGCCTACTTTCCAAAGATCTTGGGAAGACAAGAAGAAGTTTAAGAGGGAATAGAGGCAGAAGGGGAACAAGCCACCCTTTTTCAGGAATAGTCCTCAAAGACAACCAATTTTTAGAGAGCCCAGGATGGCAGAAGTAGGTGGAAAAAGGCCAAGAAAACTACCTATGCATTGTTGGGGTTGTAAAGGGGATCACAAGTATAGAGATTTCCCTCATAGAAGTGACAAAGTGAGAGTTGTCCACAATGTTCAACAAGTAGAAACAATGGAGGACATGGGCAGTAGAGTATCAAGGATCTATGCATCCCTAGATAACAAGCAAGTTGAGTTTCAATCACACATGATTGAGGTTGAAGGTATGATCAATAACCATGCCTTTACTATTTTAATTGATTCAGGGGCTAGTCATAGTTATATAGATCCCAAGGTAGTGGAAAGGTTGCAATTGCCAAGAAGCAAGCATGTGAAATATTGGTTGGTGCAGCTGGTTACAGGAGCCATGAGAAAGGTTGTTGAGTTGGTTAAATCATGACCAATGGGCATGAATGGACTGAGTATCAAGGCATATTTGAACATTTTTCCTTTGGGATCATATGATTTCCGGATTGGTATGGATTGATTGGACCAACACAATGCCATACTAGATTGTCATAACAAGGAATTTACTTGCCTGGATGAGGAAGGAAATCAGAGAGAAGTCCAAGGAATTCCCAGGGCAGTTAATATCAAAGAAATATTAGCAATGCAACTAAAGAAGTGTTACAGGAAGGGCTGCCAGATATTTGCAGCTCATATGGAAGGAAAACCTAAAGATAAGTTGTCAAATATTGAAGACCATGTAGTATTAAAGGAGTTTGGGGATGTGTTTGAGGATATTCTAGGACTACCCCCTAAAAGAGATATTGATTTCTCTATAAATTTGATGCTTGGAGCTTCTCCGGTGTCAAAGACTCGCTACAGAATGAGTACACCAGAGATGAAAGAACTGCAATTGCAGCTTGAAGAAATTTCTAAAAAGGGGTATATACGCCCAAGTGTGTCACCTTGGGGTGCCCCAGTCTTGTTCATGAAGAAGAAAGACGAGACATTGAGATTCTGCATCAATTTCAGAAAGTTGAACAAAGTGACTATAAAGAATAAGTATCCTTCGTCAAGGATCAATGATCTCTTTGATCAGTTGAAGGATGCAAATATATTCTCAAATATATATCTCAGGTCATGATATCATCAGGTAAGGATAAAATATGAAGACATCAACAAGACCGTCTTTAGAACAAGGTATGGTCATTATGAATTCACAGTGGTGCCATTTGGGTTATCAAATGCACTAACTGTTTTCATTTGCCTAATGAATGGTGTTTTCTGAGAATATTTGGATAAGTTTGTCATTGTCTTTTTGGATGACATCCTTGTATATTCCAAGTCAGAAGAAGAGCATGAGCATCATTTGAGGATGGTGTTGCAAGTGCTAAGAGAGCATCAATTGTATGCCAAATTGAGTAAGTGCTCATTTTATCAAAACAAAATTCACTATTTGGGGCATATCATTTCAGAGGAAGGGATATCAGTGGACCCTGAGAAGATAAAGGCCATTAGAGGATGGTCAACACCTAAGAATGTGACAGAAGTCATATCCTTTATGGGTCTAGTTGGATACTACAGGAGATTCATTGTAGGTTTTTCGAGAATTGCTCACCCAACCACTTCATTGCAAAGAAAAGGGGTAAAATTTCAGTGGACAGAAGAATGCGAAAAGAGCTTCCAGGAATTGAAGAAGTTGTTAACCAATGCTCCAATTCTAAGGATTCTAGACCTAGATGAAGACTTTGTGGTTTGTACAGATGCCCGCAAAGAAGGAATGGGTGGAGTCCTAAGTCAGAATGGATTTGTAATATGTTTCAAGTCCAAAAAATTGAAAGAGCATGAAAGGCTCTATGTCACTCATGATTTGGAGTTGGTAGCCATAGTGCGCACTTTAAATAAGTGGAGGCACTACCTCATGGGAAATAGCTTTGAGCTGAGGATGGATGATAATGGTCTAAAATATCCATTTGATCAGCCTACTTTAAATGCCAGGCAGAGTAGATGGTTGGAATTCCTCTGTGAGTATGACTTTGATATCAAGCACATCAAAGGAAATGAGAAAAAAGTGGTTGATGAACTCAACAGGAGAGTGCATGAACTACATGCTACAACCATTAGCATATATCAAACGAATGTTAAAGGCATAATTTTGGAAGCTGCAAAAGCCGATTTGCAGTACATGGAATTGGTGACAAAATTGCAACAGGGTAAAATGCAACAAAAAGTTGAAGATTATGAATTGGGAATTGATGGAATTCTCTGGTACATAAACATAGTTTATGTACCCAATTCTCCTGAATTGAGGAGTGACATTAATGCATAATGTACCTTATGCGGGACACCCAGGATATCATAAAACAATTTCATGAATCAAGAGCCAATTTTATTGGCCAGGCATGAAGAAGGATATTGCCGAATACATACAAAATGGTTAGAATGTCAAAGGTTCAAGGTTGAGCATAGACGCTTAGCTGGATTAATGTAGCCATTACCCATTCCTGAGTGGAAGTGGGAAGTGGTGACAATGGATTTCATCACAGGATTACCCAAAACAAACAAGCAACATGATTCCATCATGGTGGTGGTGGATAAGCTTACAAAAGCTTCCCATTTTATTCCATTGAAAAATAATCACAAGGAAGCTAATGTTGTTGATATCTATATGAGGGAAGTAGCACGATTGCATGACATACCCAATACAATTGTGTCTGACAGAGACCCAAAATTTACCTCAAAGTTTTGGAGAGGGTTATTCAAGGGGTTCAGAACGAACCTGGACTTCAACACAACCTATCATCCTGAGTTTGATGGGAAAACAGAAAGGGTAAACCAAGTGATAGAGGACATGCTAAGGATGTATGTGATGGAAAAACCATCTAAATGGGAGGATTATCTACACTTAGTAGAATTTTCTTACAACAATGGGTATCAAGCATCACTGAAGATGAGCCCGTTTGAAGCACTTTATGGCATAAAGTGCAAAACACCAATAAGCTGGGACAACCTAGCTAATGGAGCAATAATTGGGCCAAAGTTGCTTAAAGAAATGGAAGAGAAAATGTTGAAGATTAAGTAGAATTTGAAGATTGCCCAAGAAAGGAAGAAAAGTTATGCTGATAAGAACAGAACCCATAGGGAGTTTAAAGTGGGTGATCGTGTTTTCTTGAAAGTAAAAGCCAACAAAAGTTCCCTGAAGTTGGGAAACTGTTCCAAGTTGAAAGCTAGATCTTGTGGACCATTTGAAATCCTAGAAAGGATTGGGCCTGTTGCTTATATGATTGCATTTCCTGCATCCATGACTGTTCATAATGTATTTCATGTTTCATTTCTCAAGAAGTATATACCTGATCCTAATGATGTGATTGATTGGAATGTGATTCAGGTGGAGAAAGAAAGTGCCTTGCAAGTGCATCCGGTGTGCATATTGGACCAGAAGAGAAAACAACTCCATAATCAAGACATAGGTCTTGTAAAGGTCTGGTGGACCTGGTACGGTTCCGAGGACATGACATGGGAGCATGACGATGCTATGCGGGAAGAATACCCGCATCTTTTTGAAGATTTTGAAAATCTTGCTGATGCTGTATAAATAAGTTGCATCGAGGACAATGAAAAAATAAGGGCATGGGATTGTAATATCCCCAAGGATGAACCCCAGTTGTATTTATGAATTGTGACATGTTTTGTAGGCTGGTGAGCCAAACAATTATAAGCTGATAAGCTTATGTGTTTATTAGGCCAGAGAGACTAAGGCCAGGAGCTTGTTTTGCACATGTAAATATTCATATTATTAATATAAAAACATCGCTGCGTGTAGACCGACCATAAAGAAAGAGTATGGGGGACTAACCTCCACTAGGCTGGGTAAGGGAGAGGGGGATGAGAGGTTGGAAATAGGGACTAATCTTAAGAGATTAAGTCCAAGAATAATTTATTATTATTCTAAATGTTGATAGAAGGATATGATTATATCCTAAGTTCCTTTGGGAAACTGTTCCAAGTTGAAAGCTAGATCTTGTGGACCATTTGAAATCCTAGAAAGGATTGGGCCTGTTGCTTATATGATTGCATTTCCTGCATCCATGACTGTTCATAATGTATTTCATGTTTCATTTCTCAAGAAGTATATACCTGATCCTAATGATGTGATTGATTGGAATGTGATTCAGGTGGAGAAAGAAAGTGCCTTGCAAGTGCATCCGGTGTGCATATTGGACCAGAAGAGAAAACAACTCCATAATCAAGACATAGGTCTTGTAAAGGTCTGGTGGACCTGGTACGGTCCCGAGGACATGACATGGGAGCATGATGATGCTATGCGGGAAGAATACCCACATCTTTTTGAAGATTTTGAAAATCTTGCTGATGCTGTATAAATAAGTTGCATCGAGGACAATGCAAAAATAAGGGCATGGGATTGTAATATCCCCAAGGATGAACCCTAGTTGTATTTATGAATTGTAACATGTTTTGTAGGCTGGTGAGCCAAACAATTATAAGCTGATAAGCTTATGTGTTTATTAGGCCAGAGAGACTAAGTGTTAAAGGCCAGGAGCCTGTTTTGCACATGTAAATATTCATATTATTAATATAAAAACATTGCTGCGTGTAGACCGACCACGAAGAAAGAGTATGGGGGACTAAGCTCCACTAGGTTGGGTAAGGGAGAGGCGGATGAGAGGTTGGAAATAGGGATGAATATTAAGAGATTAAGTCCAAGAATAATTCATTATTATTCTAAATGTTGATAGAAGGATATGATTATATCCTAAGTTCCTTTGGGAAGAAGGAATGAATTCCAAATGGAAAGGAACGTGCTTCATGAGAAACATGTGTTAGCTTAGGAACATGCAGTTTTAAGTGGGAATTCTTGCTGTTTGGGGGGGACTCATGGAGGTTCAGGGACACACAACTGGCTCTCATGCTCTCACCATTATTGCCATTTTTCTGACCAGTCGACCACCTCTATCTTGACGAGTTCACTCGCACACTGAGAAAGCACACAACCAACCATTTCCACCGTTGTTGAACCCGTGGCCATCACGAACCTCTGTAACCTATGCACACTGGTATTTTGCTGAGACATACTCTGCCTTACCTGAGTTCTGTTGTTGCCTTTGCCCTTTCCCATTTGTCTTAGGAGATGGATAGAAGAAAAAGGTTGTCAGGACTGTGGTTTGCAAAGGTGGGTTGTCAGGCCCATAGATTGAAGAGGCAGGTTGTCAGGCCTGTGAGAAACTCTTCTAGGTGAGAGAGTGTGATGAGGAAGTGAATTCTCCTGGAGGGAGTCCAGTAGCAGCTACATAGCTCTGAGAGTTCCTGTCCGGCCTGTTGTTGAAGCCCCGAAAGGGAGGTGGAGCAGCCAATGAACTGTGTGACAGTGAAGGTGTATACTCCTGGGGTGGAACAAGCATGTGGGGAATGAGAGTCTATGAGCAGTGGGCGTAAGTGACTCATGAGAGAATCCTTCCTATTGAATTGTGTGACTTTCTTGTTAGTCTTGCCAAGCCTAGGAATCCCTTGCCCAATGGAGTTTAGTCCCAGCTCGGGGGTGACCCACTGCTGAGAGTGATAAGAAGTGTGGTCTAAGGCTGGGAGGTTCATGGAAGGTCTGCACGTAGTCGATGGTCTTCACAATCCAAAGATAAGTATCAATTCTATGTTTAATGATGTCTGTTGTGCATGTTTGTGATTCTTACAATGTTATCATGTGATTTCGTTGCATGTATGATTTACAGTCAATTTCGCATGAGTTAGTATGGTAGTAGTATATTTTATTGCCTTTTATTTAATTAGAAATGCATGTAATATATATGTACTCCGGGATGAAAAATTAATCTGCTATCATATCTTAGCAATCTGTTGGTGGTGTTACATGGCCCAGCCTGGGTGGCCAGGGCTGCCACAAAAATGGTATTACAGTGAAATTTCGTAGTGACGTTGCTCGATGGTGCCAGGTTGAGGGGCCGGGGTCGCCACAAATATCGAAAGTATCTCCACGCCACAATAATTATAAGCATCTCAAAACTTGTGCATTGCTCTAGACCAGTGAGATTGACATTTGTTAAATTATATTCAGAATTTGGACATGCTCTAGACATGTGAGATTGAGATTTATTAAATTATACCTGGAATCTAGGCATGTCTTAAAACATGTACTCATGATTTTATCATAAAGCCATTGAAGAATAAGTTAGAAAACAATGAGTGCACGACTACTAGCTCTAGAATAAGAGTAAAATCACTCAACCAATGACTAAATAAATAAATGTATTTTAGGAAAAAAATATTGATTAATCTAAAACTTTAGAAAAAAAAAGAAATTTATAGTAAAACCCGTACAATTAGTTAAGGGATAACCCATTACTATATACACTAGATAGCGACAAACATAATAAATGTAAATGAGGATGAATCTAATCTTATTGCTAACTATGCTAACTACATTCAATCTTGAGAAGATGGATGTGAGGAATATATTAATTACGTGGGATAGAGTCACATGAGATCATAACCTATGTTTTCAAATTCATTTACAGTGTAAATGTTTTATACATCAGTTTCATAGTTTTCACTTGGCGTGATGACATAGGAATATGAGTTTTTGTGTGTGTCGATTTTCAAATCCGGTTATTGAAGTACAAGATATTAATATTGATCTCATTCGAGTTTTCCCTCAGTTAATGATTGCATGGAGGACGATAGAGGTCTTGCTTCAGTTATTCACCAATCATCTCAATTGTATTAAACGACTTTATGGTAAATTCATTTATTGCCTCTATTATCATAATATTAACCATTTATGTAGAAAGAATGCCATTGTTTTTTAACGAATATCAACATCTTGAATGATTGATTTAGAACGCAGAAGTATACAGAAACCACCACTAAATTCATTAACCTTGTCGTTGCTTTATTAGTCAAATTCATTCCGTAGTGGTCTTAGGTTTACTAATTTTACAATGTCACATCTTATTAAATCGACTGTTTAGATCTGTCACAATTTGGGTTTTACTAATTATACACAGTCGTATTTATTTTCAAGTCGATTGTTTCGATCTATATAGAATTGGATTTTATTACTTCCAATTTGTAGTAGAATTGGTTTTTATTAATTCTGCCTTGGTCCGCTCCTTGTATCCCAAAGTATTAAATGTAATAGAGTATTGGAATCATTGATATTTTGATTCACTTCTGCCTTGAACCACAAACTTCGATTTGATAATCTGCCTTAAAGGAGTGTGTGTTGAGTGTTGGTTGTGACTCTTTAATTTAAGAGTTCTTGACAACAATTCTTGATATTTCTATTGTGTGTTGACCCAATTGTCATATATTTATTGTACCTAAACTCCCTTATAGTATATTGTGCATTAGAGCGAAATTACTTTTATATATGGTAATGCATTTATAATGTTGAAAATACATAATATTGGAAATTGAATAAATGGTCTTATGTGATCTTATTAATAATAAATTATTTAGGTTGAATTTATGGGAAGTATGGTGTTAAGTTGAATTTATGGGAAGTATGATGTTATTACTGTTAGAAATTTCACATATATAACTAACTTTAAAATTATGAATTCTTACTTGTATAATGAGAAGATAATAAATTTGTTAATGTTAAAGGTCATAGTTAAACTTAGAATGATTTGACTTGAGATAGTTATTCACTAGTCATGAGACAATTATGAATATCCACAATTGTGTAGATAAAATCTATATGTCTTGACATGCCGAGGAGACAAACCTGTAGTGTTTAAGGGGAGTCGTAGTGAATTGGTTTTCCTTTTATCAATTCTTAAAATTAATATCAATTGAAATCATAACATTTAGCATTGATATTATTATATTAATTATAACTTTTTCACTTCCAAACCTTTATCCTAATTATAAAAACATGAGAGTTAATAATAATTATTAATTAAAGTTAATAATTATAATAATAATAATTAAAATTTTAATTAATATGTTATATGTATAATTATAATTAATATATTATAATGAAGTTATTGGAGTCCATAAAAATTTAATGACATTAATATATTATAATTATATTTTTTTAATAATTAAAGTTTTTGTCATTTCTAAACTCATTATAATAATTAGGGTTAGTGTTAGGAAATCACAAAAATAATTATTCTTTATGATTATTAGAATTAGTATCATATTAAGATTATGATTATTTTTATTATAATTTATTTTATAAGAAAAAGAAAATAATAAAAAACAATTTAAATTCAATTTAAATAATCATCTCAAATTCAATTCAAATAATAATTATAATAAAAAGATAATTTAAATAATAATTGCAACAAAATGACAATAATAAAAATATCATTTCAGTTAAATTTAAATAATAATTACAAATTCAATTCAAATATTAATTACAAAAAATAATTTAAATTCAATTTCAAAATAATTGTAAATTTTAAAAAATATTTATTAATTTTATTAGAGTTAGTGTTAGAAAATGGCCAAAATAATTATTCTTAATGATTATTAGTGTTAGGATTATATTAGGATTAGAGTTATTTTTATTATAATTTATTTTATAAAAATAAAAAAATAATAAAAACATAATTTAAATTCAATTTAAATAATAATCTCAAACTCAATTCAAATAATAATTACACTAAAAAGATAATTTAAATAATACAATAATAAAAAGATAATTTAAATTAAATTTAAATAATAATTACAGATTCAATTCAAAAATTAATTACAAGAAATAATTTAAATTGAATTTAAAATAATTATAAATTTATTAAATTTAATTTAAAAAAATTATTATTAATGGAATAATAGGAATAAATATGAGTAAATCATAGGTGTAATGGAATAATATGAGTAAATCATAGGAATAATGGAATAATAAGAGTAAAACATAATATTAGATTATTAGTATTCTTCTTATTATTAAATTATTAAATGATATCCTTAGAACAAGTATAAATGAAGTAGATTTACTATTAATGTCCTTAGAACAAGTGTAATTTGTCATCTACAAAGTTCAAGATGATTTTATATAAATGTCTTTAGAACAAGTAAGAGTCATAATGGTAAAGTTCAAGATGATTTTCTATCAATGTCCTTAGAAGAAGCATGATTCTAAATTTTCTTCTATGTAATACATCACATGAGTTCAAAGTTCATATCTTTCTCACAAAGGGAACACTTCATTAATTTTATTTTTTTTAAAACTTGGCTAGAACATCATTTTCCTAATGTGTCGAACACAAAACAACCTTGTCATGTTATGAATATCACTCAACGTTGCAATTTGATGAACAAAATTGGGCGTTGCAACGTGACGAACATAGGAATGTTGTAATGCGACGAATATAGTAATGTCACAATGTGATGAACATAGTAACATCACAATCTGACAAACAATGCAATGATGAATGTGATGAACATCGTAACATGGGGATCTGAAAAATAATCGAATGTCGCAATGTGACGAACATAGCCATGTTGATGTGATGAACATAGTTACATCACGATCCGACGAACAATGTAACATTGCAATATGGCAAATAGTGCAACGTCGCAATCTGACAAACATAGCCATGTTGTCACAATGTTATGAGCATATCCCTATTGTCGCAATGTGATGAACATAGTAACATCACAATCCAATGAATAGTGTAACATCACAATCTGATGAACATATCCATTTCATCGCAAAGTGATGAGCATATCCCTGTCTTCATAATGTGTCAAACATATCCTCGTGTTGCAATGTGATGCAAATATATTAACGCCACAATGTGACAAACACTTCAAAACGTCACATGTGACGAACATAACCCATTGTCTAATGTGATGTACACACATTTTCATAATATGTCGAACCCAAACCAACCTTGGCATGTGATGAACATAACTCAATGTTGCAATTTGACGAACAAAACCAAATGTTGCAATGTGACGAACATAGTAATGTTGCAATGTGACAAATATAGTAGTCTCACAATATGATGAACATAAGTAACGTCACAATCT
>ML855530.1:17425-28249 GCA_009831015.1 Picea engelmannii | reverse complement strand
AATAGATATTGGTTCTTGATCGTCTCTTTGTTCAATTGATGGTAGTCAATACAAAGTCTCCGCAATCCATCTTTCATTCTTACGAAAATTAATGGGGCACCCCAAGGTGACACACTTGGACGTGTAAGTCCCATGTCCAAAACTTCCTTCAATTTCATTTGCAACTCCTGCAACGTAGGTGTTGACATCCGATAAGGCATTCTTTCTATCAGTTCAGCTCCAGGTTTCAAGTCTATTGTAAACTATAAATCTCTTTCGGGCGACAAACCTAGTAACTCTTTGTTGGAAACAATATTACAATTGTTATTTTTTAATCTACATAGCTACCTACATAGGGTCATGAAATTTCATTACCCTTCATGAACAATTTCCGAGATGATAGTTGCAAATCGTCGCTTCTCTCTATTGTCTTTTCAAACTTTGTTTTCATGACTGTAAGAATGAAAACTTGCGACCGGAATTACCATTATGTTTTTAAAGAAAAATTGCTCTTATGATTTATTATAAAATTGTGATTTCTGGCTATGGACATGTTGCTCTCATTGTTTATGATCGTTTCAATTCTAAGAATGCCTAAGAAGCTTATGGTTGTTTGAATGAAAGACCCATATCAATTGGTATTTGATTTTTGTATTAATTTTGGTTTGATGATTAACCATATTTCTTTCATAGAAATTTTGGCTTTTCAATTCTTATGAATCACCTATCTTTGCAATTAAATTTGGATGTGCGCACTTTGTCCTAGCATGTATCCAATGCCAAGGTGGCATATGTAGTACAGGATACCATCACTCCTGAGTATGGTCTCAAGCTTCATGATTTTGCTCCCAAGCATTGTGATTAATGCCTCTACCTACCATTTTGAACTGTCATAGCATTGTTTTGTTTGGGGCTATGGATCTGTGGTTTTTTTATCAAACCCTACCTCCAAGTTCTGTGTTAATTCCCTTCTGTTAGCTATGGCTCTAGTGGTAAGGATTGATCCCAATGGCATCCAAACCTTGTTATCATATGATAATGCCAGGGACAACTTAGAAAGGAATGACTGGCGTTTGTTTATTGAAAAGCTTAAGGGTTTCAATTTGAGAGTTTCCCAAGAGTTTGCATTGACCTTCGACGGTTGCAGAGAAAAGATAGGTGACGTGCAGATGGAGGTGACTGAAGAATTTTTAAGCCAAGCTATGGTTTTACCAGCTGTAGGGAAAAAATGGTTTAAGAATGAAAAAGTTGAAGAGGTCCCCTGGTCATTGTTGTTCACCTCAAGGAAAATTACTAGTTGCGACCGAGGTATGCCTGTCTCATCTTTAAAACCTAGATGGCATGATCTGTTAGCTATTGTGAAATAGTTCATTATGTGTGAAGGAAGATTTGGGTTGGTTTTCTTGTATCACCTGCGATTGCTTATGAGTTTCGTTGACTTCCCATTTAACATGCCCTACTTTATTCTTAGAAGTTTGTACAAGATGGGAAAGCGGTTTAGGAGGCAAAAGTCTGATTCTAGTTTGTTAAATCATGGTTTAATTAAGATTATCATTTTGCATCAGTTGCATTTAAACAACGATTGTTGGGATGATTTTGTGTTACGAAATGGCTTTGGTAATAGTGAGTTAGGACAGGTTGACAAGCCTGTTATCACAAAAACCCTTGTGAAACCTACCACCTCTCCTCCACCGCTCCTGCCCTGTGATCCTGTCTCTAATTTGAAACCCTCGACCTACCCTGATGCTACTCAACCCGACACTCAACCGGATTTGTATCCTAAGAGTTGGACTAATACTGTTAAAAAACCCACATGGAAGAAGCTTAAGGGCAACATCGATGTTAATTATAAAAATAAAAGGGTCGCTCGTTGGATTTCATGATGTGCTCGAAACAAACCCAAACCCTGTGCAGACACAAAAAACACAATTGAGATAAGTGAAGACTTGGATTTGGAAATTGAAAGGTTCTTGGCTGAAGATTATCCATTTTCATATGGACTTTGTCCTGACAGAACCTACGATTATGTTACCAACCTTCCACCGTGTCTAAAGGAAAATCCTGATTTTCCTGGCATCAAACTCTATGACAAACCTACCTTTCATGTGGATGATTCTCTAATCGTTAATGATAGCAGTGCCAATGCACAGTCCCTACAGCCACAGTGTAATGAATGTCAATCCTGGATTGATCGGTATTATACAGATGTGCCTATTCTACAGTCTAGGCTTAAATATCTAAAAGACCAAGTGGATTCATTGACAAGCAAGAACAGTAGACTCCAATCCATTACTCAAGCAAAGGAAAAATTCCTAAAAACTATAGGGTCTATTATTTTTAAGAATGTAGAGGCAGCGACAGTAGTAGTAAACTCCAAGATTGCTTGATATGTTTTAATCCCTTAATTTGAGGTATGATCTTTTCCAAATTTTAGTATGATTCTGTCTTTCTCAATTTAGGATACACGATTTGTTTGCATAGATTAATTTTTAGTTTTTTTTGTTTGTTGAATAAAATATGATTGTAGTTATAATTATAACTAGCTACAGAATCGTGAGATTTTGTAGCCAGTTAGAAAAATTTGAATTGCTTGTTTTGATAATTGAAAATACATCTAAATTTTTCTTATTTTTATTTGTTTTCAGGAACCCATGATTCCAAGGAGATATGAAGCACTGTTGACAACTTCTAGCCATATCAACTTTTTGTTTTTTAGTAAATAGATTAGGCTATTAGTTTTTTGATATCAAGTAAAATCAGGGAGGTTGCATCCCCCATATTTTTGGAACAGATTTGATATTATCAACAGGAAACATTTTGTTCCTGGAACCTATATAAGCATGTTATGTTGTAAACATGGGATCATATCTGTCTGGGGAAAGACTATGGATTTTTCGTTTACAGACTTGAATGAAATATAGTACTGGTCACAGCTTTAGCTTTTCCATATTATGGTTTTATTCAAGTTATGATTGTTTCAATTTGTAATTAGATTATGATTGTTTTCGCTGTCATGGTTTACTACAAGTTGGTATGACAAAAATTTATATATTATCCATCGTTTTATGTTCCAGATTTAACACACAACAATCATTTTGTTCAAACTTGAATTAAGAGATTTATCTTCATCATTTGTTGAACATTTATACACAAGTTCTCACAGCAGGATTTATCTTAATGTGGCTTCTTGTGAAATTATGAGATTGTTGTGATTGTATCTCTTATATGATATATCATTCGAATTCCATCATTACTGCTTCACATTTATGAGAAGCAACTGTAGGATCTGTTGCGGGTTTACCTCATCAGACAGGGAGATTGGGTGCTACACACTGAACAAATATTGGATGCGATAACAGGTCAGTTTGCTAGTTTAATTTCATTAGTTTAATGAATACAAAAATGTCCTGTAGATAAAACATCTTCTACTATCTGTGATTTCAGTTTTCAATTAGACAGTTTGATATTCTATTTCTCAGTTATGAATGTTATAAGAAAATAAATCAAAAAGATTAAATAGCGTTACTGTTGTTTTAAAAATCAATTGATATTCGATTTTCGCGGATTTAGATTAAAATTCGTATTGTGTATATATATATATATATATATTAGAAATAGAATCATTTGTATATATTGTATATATAATAAGTAGAGTTATTTTATAAATATTAGTTAGTTAAACTGTAAATACACATTAGATCTATATATAGTTTTCAACGATTGTTATTCATCAAGTTATTTTATTTTTCTTTAGTTTTATTTTTTCACTTTCTTTAGGACTTAGATCGGCCAATGGAGCCACTAAACCTGTCGGAGTGGATTAATCCAAAAGGCTTGGGTTAATTAGACAACCCCGAACCGCATTCACTCCTCTAGTTAATGAGCGGTCAATTTTTCCCGTCAACACACTTTTGGGAACACGTCTGGAAACTATTGTACTATAGGAAGGTTTTCTAATCCTTCTGCCTCACCCTTTTCATTTAGCACTAATATTGTGTAAAACTTGCATCCTTTGCACATACTCTTATGTATTTGTAAGGATTAAATAAACCTGAAGGACACTCCTTGGTTTCTTCCTACAATTACTCTAATTTATCCTAAATCATTTGTCAGACTTAACTGCTTCATCTTATAGTTGAGTATCTTTCCATGTGATTCCAACCAATCCATATCGATGATTATGTCATAAGATCCTAAGATCATGACATACAGGTTGCATTTCATTACAAATTTGCCCAATTTAATGCTACAGTCTGTAACGTTTCCTCCAACTTTTTGATTAGCACCCGAATCCATTTCTACGTATATGAAATCGTCGTGATCGAGTGCCTTTACCTTAATTCTCTTTAGCAATGCACTAGAGATAAATCTCTATGTACTACCTAGATCTATCAAAATATTAAAAGTTTGGTTGACGATTTTACCTGATGTCTCTAGCACACTGGATTGATGCTCGGCCTGGAGGTTGTTTACCGTTGCATGTATCCTATGGGCCTTGCCCAAATATCCAATTGTAGTGGGTCCTATTGATTCGGTTGCTCTGGCCTTTTCAATGGGATAGTATCGTTGGTAATGTGGCTCTCCACATGTCCAACATTCGGTCTTTGGTCCAGTACTCTCAATCTCCAAGGTAGAAGTTGTTTGCCTAACAGTCTGTGACCCTCTCATGTTTTGTTGAACATGCCTAAACTGTCATTGATGACGATGTTGCTCATGTTTTCCTCTGATGAGGAGTCGGTCGTTGTGGTGTCATGAGCATAGGTCCTCTAGACGTATATCAATGTCCTTATGCATGTATGGATGGAGTCTGATGTTGTTTCACTCTTGATATCGTCTGTCGAGTCGGTTTAGAAGGAGTCCTACCTTGACCCCCGTTGTTCACCTCTTCCTTAGCTATGAGGGCCTTATGGATTGCATCGTGCAATGTTTGAGACATTAGAATCCTCACCTTCATATAAATATTTAAGTTAAGGCCAAACACAAACTTGTTGACCTTCAACTTCTCTGTTTTTAGATGTGAGGCATACCTAAGTAGCTCCATGAATATGGCCTCATCCTATGGCACCGTACCACCACCCTGTCGAAAGGTGTTGAACTCATTGAGATGGCGCTCAAAGAATTCCTCTGACAAGTACCTCTCCCCTTATGTTGAAAGACTGCCATGCATAAATTCATGTTGGAGGTGTAGTCACGAAGTGCGAAGCACATCTCCATATTCTCCAACCATGCCTCGACACCTAAGTCATATGTGGCACCCATGAACTTGAGAAACTTCACCTTCTTGAGTTATCTAGGTATACTACCACTACCATATGGAGCGCGCTGCGAACCCTCATTGGGCACAGATGCTCTGCCCTAATCTCTATCCAATTTGTTAATCAAGGCCTCTAACATCGTCTGAAAGGATATCATCATACCAACTACATCTCCCACATCAACCTGCTCTTACACAATGACTTTCTCTTCTCCTTAGGGGTTAGACCCCTCTGGCGTGGATGTTATCAAAGGTGTCACACATCTTATTCTAGCACCATGGAATCTACCTCCATGACGTCCTCTAACCATGATTACCTGCACGAAAAAATTTCAAAATTTAATTAGCGATAATATTTTAATCAAATGTTTAATACAATGGAAGGCGTAACGGTCCAAAGTCATAGGGTTGAACCCGCTATGATTCTATATGTGACATCCATTTTGTTAGGACAACAAAAGTGAGTACAATAGATAAGTATATATATTTTTTGAAAACAAACAACTTTGCTACAAGTGACACACGTCATAACATGAATTAACAACCACTAAAACAAATCTCATAATAAATGGCTAAAAGAAACATCATTAAATTGTTAATCAACGTATATCAAGTGATAGCATAAGGAAACTACCCACCCAACCTATCCTACAAGTTTAGGACCTCCAAGAAACATAAACAACGATCAAGTCCAGGATTCATCTGAATGATTTTGACCACTTAAAGTCTCAGGACTGGCGATTGTTCTGAGAAAAAAGGAGGTATTTAAATTCCATTAATCAAATCATAACCGCAATCAATACTAGATTTATAAACCATATCAATCCTTCAAATCCTCATGCACAAAGGAAAACCCTACTATACTCAATCAATATTATACGCAATATTAAGTGCAATAAGACAAGAGAATAATGCATAAAGAAGGTACAATCACAAGTGTATAAGTTCAAACTTAGGAGTGGGCAAAGATCTAAATCAAATATTTATTAGTATCCTGTCAGGTCTGGCTCGATCTAGGTCAAACATCAAATCAAGATTCCAACTTATGCTATAAATACAACCCCTATGTAGTTTAACCATGTACCTACTAACATGATATATCTTAATCAAGAAAACATAAGTACTTCAGCCACTGGTTACACTTCCCAACATAAAATCCCATAAGAAGAATAATTGTCTTCCTTAAGCACAACATCCAGATTTCAAACCACTTTAAGTACCCTTTTTAACTATAAAATTTTTATCGTAAGCAATAAGAAGATTTGATTTGCTTCCACACCATTTAAAAGAACCATGAGAAGTCACAAACCTTATTAACAATATATAAGGAGATTAGTGTTACTCTACCTATTAATTATACATTTAAGGAATCAAAAGAATATCTACTTCCTTTGAGCCATACCTATCAACTTAATTCCTTCTTATAATACATACCTTTAAAAACTATTAAAGAGGTCAACATCAATTTAATAATACAAGGCATTGCGCCAACTATCATATCCAAGTAAAGGACTATAAGTTGATCTCATAAATAAATAACACATCGAGATTTCAAGTAATCACAAAACCATTTAAGGAACTAAGAGGTTAACTCATATTAATTTTCGATTAAGGATTCACATGCTAGCTGTCAAACTTCATGTAAGGGAAATAAAAGAGGAGTAAATTACTTCAATTTAATGTTATAGTGGACAAAGAGAGCTTGTCGAAATGCTAAGTTTTAAGAGTGGCCTTGATACGATGCACAGTCTAAGTCTGTGTGCAAACTTAACAATGAGACAATCACTAGAATCGACTTCTTACTCAAGGAGAAACTTCGAACTCTTCCAAGGAATACAAACATTAAGTAAATACAGAGAAGCCCAAGGATATGGCAACGAACAAACTCATTTAGAGTTAACTGTAAAAGAATTGAAAGATATCAAAATATAAAAATCAGAAGTTCCTAAGGGAACGACGGGGACAATCCCAAAAAACTTTTATTCCAGAAAACGTTTTTGGGAGAGAACCACCAAACATGAGTTGGGATTCTAAATTCTCACTGGAAGGGATATTACTTTTGAAGAGGTAAAGTCTACCGTGATCAACACAGGACGATAGGGGAAGAATCCACAATCGTGAGTTTTCTTTGTTCACACTTCAACGATTTAAATTGGGTGGTCAATCAATCCGAAATATAAACAAGGTACAACAGAAAGACATAAATACAATGTTGGAGATCGCTCAATCAAATCGCAGTGACCCAAGAACAAATTCTAGTAACTTTTAAGTCTGCAAGGATTGACGAAAAAGGGTTTCAGAACATACAAAGATCATGGTCTGACCCCACAAAATTCTCTAATCGAAAATCCAGAGAATTGGTCGCATAAATCATAATTTCCCCAAAAATCGGATCTGGAGCAAGATGTTTGTTCACACAATAGGTAAAATAAGAAAATTGAAACTGCACTCAGTTGGAAGGAAAGCGCGGGTAAGGAAATTGGATTTATTTAAAAAAATAAAAAACCTTACTGTCATCTCTCTACCCAGCTGGTTTAAAGAAAAAACATATGGACACCACAAATTTGTTTTTGAGTAGGAGGTCTTCCCAGTCACAAATTTTTAAGCAGCCAAAATTAATTCCCAATAAGAAAAGTGTTCTACACAAGTCCAACAGCAAGGGAATCGTTCAAAAATAAATTAAAACATAGGGAATCGCTAATGGAATCCACCCCTAGTTATCGACATGTTCTAAGCATGTTTGGTGAAAAAAAAAACATTCAACATCAACCTTTATGCACATGAACCACCCATAGACGCCATCCTCAATTTCACATCAACATTGGAAGGTATTTTACCATTAGGTATTAGGATGTGATTTTAATTATCTACTTCATGAATCAATCCAATAAAATATCACAATGGAAATCATTCATTAGTGAAGCCGGTAAAGGAAGAATTTAATTTCAAAGTATCCATTTCAATAACTAAATGGCATGCAACACAGATTATTTCATGCAAACAACAAGTTCATAATCATATTGCAATACAATGAAGATCATATGGATAAGGACAAGCCACTAATTAATCGACAATAACTCATTTTTATAGTACATGTTGGACACACCTACCACACTTAGAGGGGGGGGGGGGTGAATGAGTGTGGGGATCTTTTTCCCAAAACTTCCCTCTTAAACAAAAACTCCTTAGTTAACATTCAACATTTGCTCATTACTCATTGTTGTCATTTATAATCAGTTAGATGTGAAAACATATCAACAACATATATCAGCAACATATCATCAACAAATCATCTCCACAAGGAACACAAAGAACATAAGATGTATGTACAATTTTTCTTTTTATTATGGACTTCAATACAGGGGTTTTTCAGCAACCACTGAATAGAGTACAAATATACAAGAGAACCAACTCTATATGCAAGATTCATCTTACATTCTCAGCACCAACTGATATGAGACAAAAATCCTTAACATATATCAATATGTCAACATAAACAAGTGCATCAACCATGCACCAACCTGTGCCAAACAACCTATAATCAACATGTACCATAAACAAGTGCATCCAATCATGTACCAAGTATATACCAATCATGTGTCAAATACTCATCAACAATGACTCATCAATATGTACCAACATCATCAACTATACACCTCATGTATGTGCCAACTCATCAACTGCTTGTCTCAACCATGACTAGTTTTGGATTAGTCAACAACCCCAACTTGAAATAATCATAACTTTGTACCTGTAATGAATAAAGATTTGAAACTGATACACAATCTTCTCCAATTTGTTTAATGAAATTTCTCCAAGTGGAACTACTTGGAACCTCTCATAAAAGGCGTTGTAGCAAAAATGGCATACCTTGTTGAATTCTGGCTTATTCTAGAGAGCGACCTTGTAGAGCGTGGCCCGCACAAAATGTTTGTTGAATTGATCTAAAACTATTACAAAACATACTAAAACCTGTAACCTAAATAACACATTTTGTCTCACTGAATTTGGATCTGTTATGAATAAGTTATGATGTTTTTACCTGAAACATCTGTTTTTGACTAGTTTCAGGACTAGCCACAAACCCTATCTTCCATGGAGTGTAACTCCCAAAATACAATGAACCACAAGCTAAATGTTTTACCACAGATACTTGGGTATGTTTTCTCAATGGAATAGCAATTTCACAGTCTGAATCATTATATAAAAAATGTTATAGTGAAAATGGTGAGATGACCTGTAAATAACATACCTTAGAAAGCATCATCAAAAGAATTTTTCCTCCCCTCAATTCTGACCCTCTTTTCTTCATCTTCCTTCTGAAATTTGGCTTAGATATCCTTGGTTACCTTAGTCACCTATAGATATTCAATATTCTCAACTGTTCTACACCAAAAATTCTCAAGAGGCTCTCACAAGAAGATCTCCATCAATACTCCAAAAGATATTCTCACAAGAAGCTCTCCATTGATCCACAAAAAGGATGATCTACAGGAGACCATTCCTATCTTGTTTATACTTTCATCCTCTAGCTCACTTAACCCATTTTCAGGTCACTTAACCCATTTCTAGGCCACTTAACCTATTTTCCTTATTTTAGGGTTAACCACTTTCCATAAATAGAAATTTATCCAATATTTTATCATTTAAATATTCCTTCTTGATTTTCTCATCTTACTTTATCATTTCTTGATTTTTTTCACATCTCTTTATTATTTAAATAATACACCTTGACTTTGTCACCTTACTTTATCATTTAAATAATAATTTCTTCTTTTAGTCACTTAACCCATTTCTAGGTCACTTAACCTATTTTCCTTATTTTTAGGGTTAACCACTTTCCATAAATAGAAGGTTCTCCAATACTTTATCATTTAAATATTCCTTCTTGATTTTGTCACCTTACATTATCATTTCTTTATTTTTTCACTTCTGTTTATTATTTAAATAATCCACCTTGACTCTTTCGCTTTACTTTATCATTGAAATAATGATTTTTTCTTCTAGGTCACTTTGACTTCTTTGACCTTGGGGGCTTCAAGCCTTTAGTGGGGGTCCTTCATCTTCTTAAGGCCATAACTCTCAAACCATGAAGAGTTATGTGACATTCTAAATACCACCGAACATGGCATGACAAGCACTATCCATCTAGAATAGTTTCACCAACAATTTCCGTGATCTTCATCTCATTACTCCACATACAAGCACGGGTCCTCCAACCATTCTTCTAGGATAACTCAATCCATAAAGCGTCTTCCCGTGAGGGATTTCACCATAAGGGGACCACTTTGGATTTAATCCATTTGTGCACCTTATCAATCATGATAAGAAAATAATGAGAGAAAGGGTCCTCCAACCATTCTTCTAGGATAACTCAATCCACAAAGCATCTTCTCGTGAGGGCTTTCACCATAAGGGCACCACTTTGGAGTTCATCCATTTGTGCATCTTATCAATCATGATAAGACAATAATGAGTCATCTATACATTTTTCCAACAATGCATCATATACCAATGAAACCACAACAATCCATCTTCATCATGTATCAATGACAACTCATTGATCCATCTTCATCTATGCATTCTCATCA
>ML855530.1:0-13142 GCA_009831015.1 Picea engelmannii | reverse complement strand
TCAACTGCTTGTCTCAACCATGACTAGTTTTGGATTAGTCAACAACCCCAACTTGAAATAATCATAACTTTGTACCTGTAATGAATAAAGATATGAAACTGATACACAATGTTTTTCAATGTGTTTTATGCAATTTCTCCAGGCAGAACTACCTGGAACCTCTCATAAAAAGGAGTTATAGAAAAAATGGCATACCTTGTTGAATTCAGGCTTATTCTAGAGAGCGACCTTGTAGAGCATGGCCCGAACACAATATTCATTGAATTGATCTAAAAATGTTACAAAACATACTAAAGCATATAAAATAACCAACACACTTTGTCTCACTAAATTTAGAGCTGTTATGAATAAGTTATGATGTTTTTACCGGAAACCCTTGTTTTTGACTAGTTTCAGGACTATCCACAAACCCTATTTTCCACGGAGTGTAACTCCAAAAATACAAAGACCCACAAGATGAATTTTTTACCATAGATATTTGGGTATGTTTTCTCAATGGAATAGCAATTTCACGGTCTGAATCATTATATAAGAAAAGTTATAGTTAAAATGGTGAGATGACCTGTAAATAACATACCTTAGAAAGCATCATCAAATGAATTTTTCCTCCCTTCAATTCCGGTCGTCTTTTCTTCACCTTCCTTCTGAAATTCAGCTTATATATTCTTGGTTACCTCAGTAACCTATAGATATTCAATATTCTCAAGTGTTCCACACCAAAAATTCTCAATAAGCTCTCACAGGAAGCTCTCCATCAATACTCCAAAAGATATTCTCACAAGAAGCTCTCCATTGATCAACAAAAATGATGATCTACAAGAGACCATTGCTATCTTATTTATACTTTCATCCTCTAGGTCACTTAACTCATTTTTAGGTCACTTAACCCATTTCTAGGTCACTTAAACTATTTTCCTTATTTTAGGGTTAACCACTTTCCATAAATAGAAATTTCTCCAATATTTTATCATTTAAATGTTCCTTCTTGATTTTCTCATTTTACTTTATCATTTCTTGATTTTTTTTCACTTCTGTTTATTATTTAAATAATCCACCTTGACTTTTTCACCTTAGTTTATCATTTAAATAATGATTTCTTCTTTTAGGTCACTTAACCCATTTCTAGGTCACTTAACCTATTTTCCTTATTTTTAGGGTTAACCACTTTCCATAAATAGAAGGTTCTCCAATAATTTATCATTTAAATATTCTTTCTTGATTTTGTCACCTTACTTTATCATTTCTTGATTTTTTCACTTCTCTTTATTATTTAAATAATCCACCTTGACTTTGTCACTTTACTTTATCATTTAAATATGATTTCTTCTTTTAGGTCACTTTGACTTCTTTGACCTTGGGGGCTTCAAGCCTTCATGTGGGGTTCCTTCATCTTCGTAAGGCCATAAATCTCAAACCATGAGGATTTATGTGACATTCCACATACCACCGAACATGGCATGACAAGCACTATCCATCTAGGATAGTTTCACCAACAATTTCCTTGATCTTCATCTCATTATTCCACATACAAGCATTGGTCCTCCAACCATTCTTCTAGGATAGCTCAATCTGTAAAGATTGTTCCCATGAGCACTTTCACCATAAGGGAACCACTTTGGAGTTCATCCGTTTGTGCACCTTATCGATCATGATAAGAAAATAATGAGAGCAAGGGTCCTCCAACAATTCTTCTAGGATAACTCAATCCGCAAAGCATCTTCACATGAGGGATTTCACCATAAGGGGACCACTTTGGATTTCATCCATTTGTGCACCTTATCAATCATGATAAGACAATAATGATTCATCTATACATTTTTCCAACAATGCATCATATATCAATGAAACCACAACAATCCATATTCATCATGTATCAATGACAACTCATCGATCCATCTTCATTATATCAATGGAAACTCATTGATCCATATTCATCTATGAATTATCATCAATGAAAATACAGATTATATTACATCAATCATCAATCAATCAATCCTTTGACATCAATCAATCACTTGACATCAATCAATGACATCAATCAATCAAAACATTGGCATCAATGACAATATGATCCAACAATGCATAGCATCAAGAGACGATTAAATTGAAGACCAACAATAGTCCCATTTTCTTACATCATGAACATGTATAAATAAGCATACCACTGATCAATATCAACTCCATTATAGACATTTGAGATTACAAAATTTTAACTATAATAAAATAAATAACTAGCAATTAAAATACTGTATCCGACGATAAATAATTTGAATATGCACTTCAATGATGGTGTTGCCTCTGACCTTCTGCTTTCTAATCGATGATACTTCATCGGTACCTCCCATCCAATGCAAGGGATACTCTTCTTCCCCCTTATCCCCCTGAGATGAAAAGGGACCACACACACACAACCAAAAATTTTCTAGCTCCAAGCTTGCCTCTCAAGGTAGAGCCACCACTCTCTATCAATCTTGGAATCCCAACTCTCACAAGAAAAACACAATCAAGAATAATTTTGGCAGTATAACTTTTCTCACAAGAAAAACACAATCAAGAATAATTTTGGCAGTATAACTTTACCCATAACCCGTGTTATTCATTTCCCATCTCAACCATTTTTTTTATAGGAATTTCCTCATTGACACATGTACACATGCACAATTAATAAAAATTTTAATTAATTAAATTAGGATTATTCATCCTCACACTTGTCACCCTCTCCCCAAGTTGCACAAGTAATTACATATTTTATTTTAATTAAAAGTCAATTTCCCTCACAATCTCCAATGTGTTCCTAAAATCGCTCTTAGTTGTCTCTTTATTCCTAAAGTTTTTATTTAATGAATGTCTCATAACTAAATCTTAGTTAGATTTTGAATAAGAGTCTTCTTTCAGTTAGATTCGTGGTAGCTACACTCTAGATACCTTTCTATGTGTACACCTATTCTCTCCACTTTATTTATTTCTTAATTTAAAAATCCTTTTTAATAATTTCATGCACACATGCGCATTGTGTTTCACTTAGATTTTCTCATTATTTAAAATCTTAAATAAAGTTATCTTATTATATTAATTTAATCCATAAATCTAATTTAGTCCCCTTACCAACTTAGACTTATGCTTTGTTTTAGAACATGTTTCGACTTATACTTGAGATTTAAAATTAATAAAACACTCTTTGATTGATTAATTTAAATTCGTCAAAGTCTAATAAATTTAAAATTTTCTAGGCCACCTAGTTTATTGACTCAAGTTGTTTTTATGACGTGACGTGCCATTCAAAATGCACTCCCGTGATCCAAGGGTGTCACTCACCTTTGACTGGTTTTGGTATTTTTTCCAACCCTTGGAGTCAACACTCCACTCGATCGACCTTGTGCGAGACTAAGGGTTTCTAAGGAATAAGGACTCTACCTTACTGCAGGCCCCTTAGAAATCTTCGTGAGTGACTGTCACAGACTGCCCTCACAAAATTGTGGACCTCTTGAACTAGGTAATCGTTAACCTACAATTCGAGCCACGACGAGAGTGATAATAGGCTCTGCCACACCTCTCCCTCAATGTTTGGTTTGTTGTGCATGGCCCCTTTACTCCTTATGTGAGTCAGATTAGTAAGCATCGCCATCCTGCATCCATTGACAAAACAATGTCAATGATCAATATACATAATCATACTATAATCAATCACATTCCATATATGTGTAAAATGAAATACTCAAACAACATATAATCCACTCCCTCAATCAGTCTGGAGTCCAAGGAGGTCCATCCATGCCATCAACATCTAAAATTCATCATGTGTCTTGCACATTCAGGTAAGCTCATCAATATCCTCTATCAATACATATATATTGAAACAATAAGTCATACCACATCATCAACATGTATAATCCATAATCGAAATAAAATTACCATGTAGCATAACCAGATCACTTGCACGCAAGTGTCCTCAAAGAATAAGTTGATAAAAGTGTGTTCAGTAGAGAGGGATGTTACACTGAAATATTATAAAAAAAATTTATTTATCATTATGAATCTCAGTCATCAACCTCGAGATCAAAAGAGATCTCGACCGTCAATTCACCAAACTACCTGCAACTCTAAAACAATAATTAAAACTCAAATTTTGACCATTCTAGGTCGAATTTGTCTTTGCAACTTTGCAGATTTACTCCATTAAATTATTAAATAGATCTGAGACACTCAAAATTGAATTTCTCTCATTGGGGATTTCACTCAAAGTTCTCTCTATTTTTCTCCAAATCCATCACAGACAAGTCTGCGACAACGATGTTTTCTCAAATTCACATGGGTTTGAGCCCATACAAGTCGGGTGCTTGAACCAAGTGCTTTGATACCATAATGTAACATCCCCCAACCCAATCGAGGGACATTACGGTGCATACTACTCCTAAAAAATAAAATTTTATAGCTAGTTTAATTATTTTATAGCTAATTGATTCCTTGTAGATTTCAACTATGAATTACATCTAGAAATAACTATTATTTATTACCATTTAATTACATGCATCTACAACAGGATAAATAGACATGAAAAATAGTTTAATAACTCAACACATCAACATGTAATCTTTCTCATACACAGAGATCATGCACAACTGTGACACATGTAAAATAACACAAAAATAAGATAAAACACTTATCTTTTGAATTTGTTGTACAACCAACTGCTTGGGATGAATGTTCCACCCAACCGTACACTTATTATTAAAATATCAACAACAAATCACCCCCGAGTTGAGGCTAGTATCCAAAAAAGAGGGTGGTCTCCCACAAATCCTAAAACTCACAACCCATTAGTATTCTCCTATAACTATCCCAATTTTCCACCAGCTCTCTTCCTCTTGACCTGCCCAACCCAAGGAATGTACCCCTTCACTTATCTCAATCCCTCAGATGTCCCATTCATTTATCAGTGTTTCTCTGGCACAAGTACCTAGGAATCTCTTACTTGGGAACTCAAGGTAGCTTGTTTCCAGGAACAAATACCAACATAAAAATCAAACACTTGTTGATTTAGTGCAACTCACACAAGAGTTCACTCTTCAGGCATGAAAACCTATCTCTTTAGTCTGTAGCTCCAATACACTCCAACTTAATCTAGAATTTTCCCTTCATGGAAGAACTAGCTCCAATCTCTCTTTTTTTCTCTCTACTTGCTCCTCATGCAAGAAAACTCAATGTGTAAAATTGTTTCTCCAACCCATACAAATTTCCTCTTTTTTTCTTACTTACTTGACTCACACTCTTCCCCAAGTTGATTGTACTCAACCCCTGTGTGCCCAATAACTATAGGATGTGACTACTCACACCCAACCTCTTACATGTATTCAATGATTGACTTTGGGAACACATAATCTGGAATTGGAAGGTTCATATATGTTATCACCGAGAGTCACCCTCAAGATGCAAGAGGGTAAGCCCAGTACCCATCAGAATTTTTGGTGGATGTTGGTTTTATGAGTGGAGGCCAAATGGAAAAAACTCAGTACAAGAATGATTTTAATCACAAAAATTGGACAAGCAATGGACAGGGAAGTGAGGTCCTCATTAACTTCAGTTAGTGATTTGATTTTATGTGTGAGAAGAAGAAAGACTTAGTGAGAGAGGTGGACAAGACTACTATGGGCATACGGCTTTCAAGAAACTTGGTGAAGAAAACTCAAGCTCAAGAGCACTCTTGAAATCAAGTTTCAGACACTGAAATATGTCATAGGAGCATAATAATCAAACCTACATTATCATGTAACCATAACAACTCGACTGGATCCTCCATGCCCGAGCCTTTCAACATAAGGGGAAATAAGGTAATAAGGAAGATGACTAAAACTAGTCACAACACTACTGTAATCAAACCTGCATTACAATAGAACCACAACCCTTAAATGGATCCTCCATGACCAAGTGTTTCAGCACAATTTAAAAAAGAGATGAAAGAAGTTGACTTCTATTAATGAGAAAGCCTGAAATTTGATACATAACTAGAGAATAGTTATGGCATCAAAATTGCACAGTAGGGATCTCGACTCAACTAGTTGACGACCGTAACAAAATCTTGAACTGATCTATTTATACTCAGATCAATCCACAACTACTAGGATTTTGATATGGCCATTCCATTCAAAGCCTTTTGTTTGCGCCTTCCTTTTTCAAACTATGCTTGCATCCTTCTGTTAGACTCAAGCTCATATCAGTATGGGCCTGTAGGAAAAACTGTCCATAGGGGTACCTCGGGTTGACAGTTCTATCTCCATGGCCAGACCTTCCATGATTTCTATTTATGGAGTGAGTTGAGGTTTCAACCACCACTCCTTTTTCATTAACTTCTTTATCTCGAAATCACAACAAGGCGTAATGCCTTGGGGGAGGCCACGTGATGCTCTTGGATTTGAGGTCTATAAGTGATGCAGGAGCATCTCAAGTGAGCCAGCGTGGAAGAAAAAGACAACTGGACAAGTGCCAGTGCAGATTTTGAAATTACCTTGGAGTTGATGTGCAATCTTAAAGGAATCCATTAAGAAGGAGCGCACTTGTAAAATGTAAACGGACCTTGAGCAATTTTCTCTCATCCTTAGTAGGTAGAAGGCATTTATGATAGTTAGTGTAAAGTAGATAGAATTCAATTCTAGATTAGACAGTTTTTGAGCGCAAGAGGGAAATGGGATATAGACACCCTTATTCTGTATTGTAACATAGGCAGCATTAGTGAGAAGAGCATAGAGGAGAAAACAGAGAGCTGTGTAGTAGACTCCATGTACAAAAGTTCCGAATTAATACAAAGAAAGCTGTGATTCAGACTCATGGTGTTCATATATTCTCTGTGTATGCATATTTGAATGTTATGCTCATGAATGTTTTACTCTTTCTGTCATGCAATTGATTTTAGGCTATGTATGAATGATTTCTTGTTGAACATTTGAAATATGAGAGGAAAGGGTAATGGAATGAATTTCAATTGTTTCTCTATTTGAGCGAGAGTTCCTGCAAGGAGTGCAGTTGAAGTGTCTGCAAGGAGTGCGTTGACAAAGGGTTCAAATATTGTCTCTGAAGGCTCAGGAGAGATAGCTTTTGTTCTCATTTCCATAGAAGTGTAGTCAGGCACAGGAGTCGTGCAAGGAGTGTGCAGGTCGAGTGAAACCTCAGGATTGCAAACCTGAGCAAAGAACTTAGAGACAGTTGTTACAGGAGTGCGCAGGGTCGAGGGGATTTCAACACTTGGTAGTGCTTGAAAGTCTACCGCAAGGGGTGCCTGCAAGGATTCTTCTAAAAGAAGTGGGGCGTAGAAGCTCAAAAGGATCTGAAGTCTTCAAAGGTCATTGAAGGTATAACAATGAAGGACATAGGAGAATGAGTTCTCAGAGGAAGAGACGGATAGTCGGAATTCTCGGTGGAGAATCCACGAATTCCCGTGATCCGTCAGATATCACGGAGGAGCAGGGGAGTTACGGTGAAAGCGTCGAAGGGTTTTAAGCTCAGGAGGAATAGGACTGTAGATCAAGCTACAAGGGCCATTGGATTTACATGCGGATACTTGCATCGGGTTTTCATGGGTGGAAGTCCCGTGAACCTTGCAACGGTAATCACGATATTCCAAAATGCAACATCCTGAAAGCTAAGAGGATTTGTGTGGGCCATGGAGGAGTCAGTGAGTGGACAGGTGGCATACTATTGACATGGAGTCAAACTCTGTTGACCGTTTCAATATTTCATGGAGAGTGAAGTTCCGAAAACTTTGCACTAGGATTCATAATATTGCGAAGTCCAAAGTGCCGACAGAGTGAAAGGACCATTGAAAGGTCAAATCGCGCGGGTGTATCAGAATTTCAGAAAATCGAGGTTCGGGAGTCGAAAAGACAAGTTACTGGACACCGCGACCGCTAAAATTGTGATAGGGAAAATCCCGAAAAGGAAATAGAAGGGTCAGCGTTGACTGTTTTGGGTTTCGGGGATTCGAGAGACTAGCGCTTGACCACCGGATTCGCGAAGTTGCAAAGTACGATCTCCCAAGTGCAAGAAGGGGATTTTGTGAGAGTTTACTATGGGTGCAGATTTCTCGATAGGGAAATAGAAGAGCCATGTTAGAGTTCTTCGGGCTGGTAGTAAAGGAAAGATCCTATGCTGACGTGGACCTCTTGACCTGCGGGTTGTGGAGGGAGCATGCATTGAAATCAAGTGGTATCAGAGAATAGAAAGGTTCTTTGCTTTCTGTAGCAGAGAAAAGGAGAATTCACCATACTGCCAAAGAGAAGGGAAATGAAAACACCTGATCCACCAGAGGAGAGGGAAATGTCAAGAAGAAGAGGCAGGCAGATGATAGATCCATTCATGGAGAGAGATATGCATGATCTATGAGCTAGACTCGAAGACATGGAGACAACACAAAGGCATACAGTCAGTGCTAGGGATCTTAGTGATTCTGAAAGTGAGATTGAGGCTGAACATGAAGAAGAAGTTGTAGCTGAAGATGCATCAAACGAATGTTTGATCAGAGCTATTGCAAGAATGGGTGCAAGAGAAAAGATGGATATTCTAGTTTATGAGGGAAATCTGGATGCAGAGGAGCTTCTAGACTGGATTATAGCTCTAGACACATACTTTGACTATGAATATGTCGAAGAAGACAAGAAAATCAAGCATGCTGTCACAAGATTGAAGGGACATGCAACATTGCGGTGGAATGAAATACAAGCTGACAGACGCTGCAAGGGAAAGCAGAAGATCAAGAGCTGGGACAGAATGAATGCGAAGATGAAGGCGAATATCATCCCCAGAGATTATCAAATTACTCTGTTCAGGAGGATGCAGAACCTGAGACAGAAGCTGATGACAGTGAAAGAATACACTGAGGAATTCTACAGGCTGAACATCAGGGCATGTCATCGGGAGACCGATGATGAAAAGGTTTCTAGATACATGAATGGTCTGAGATATGACATTTAGGATGAGATGAGCATGGTAACCATCCGAACGGTGGAATATTCTTATCAGATGGATCTGAAGGTTGAGGAGAAGCTGAGCCGAAAGCAGAATCAGAGAGGTCGAGGTAGAAGTCAGCCAAGAGGCAAATCAATTGCTAGGATAAATATCAGAAGCCCAAGGAGGACTGGAAGAAACCTCAAACTCAAACTGAGAGAGGTGGAAGTTCACAGTGAGGGAAATATGGTGAACAAAGAAAACAACATACTAAGCAGAGAGGAGATTATGCTGATAACGATACTTTTCCTCATATTAGAGGTAGAGGAAGAGGAAGAGGTGGAGTAATAACATGCTTCACATGTGGAAAGAATGGGCACAAGTCTTACGAGTGTACATACAAAAAGAAGGAGAGTGGAGAAACTCACAACACCGAAGAACAAAGGCGGGATGTTGAGGCAGAAGACGCTAAAGGCGGAAGATCGTTGATGATGCAGAAATCTCTTTTGGCACTAGAAAAGGAGGTGGAGAGTTCGGTCCAAAGAACCAGACTTTTCCGGACTTCTTGCAAGACCAAGTACAGGGTATGCAAGGTCATTGTAGACAGTTGTAGCACGGATAATCTCGTTTCTACAGAGATGGTAGAAAATATGGAGCTGGAGACGATTGATCATCCAAGTCCATACAGAATTTTGTGGCTACAAAAAGGACATCAGGTAACTGTCACTAAAAAATTTTTAGTTGAATTTAAGATAGGAGGATATAATGATAAGATATTATGTGATGTTATTCCTATGGATTTTTGTCATCTATTGCTGGGTAGACCATGGAAATATGACAGGAATGTGATTCATGATGGGAGAATGAACACATACACCCTAGAGAAGAATGGGAGGACTCACATGTTGCTTCCAATTAAGGAGAAGGAGGTGAAACCGGAAGTAAGCAACACAGTACTTCTCATGAGTGGGAAGGAACTTCTTACAGAGGTCAAGAAGAAGGAGGATCCACAGTTCATTGTGGTTAGGAAACCGAAGATTGTTTTGACCAGCACAAGAGTGGATGATTTTCCAGAAGAAATTCAGGAACTGCTGGAAGAGTTCGCTAATATAGTAGTGGATGAATTACCTCATTCGTTGCCACCGATCAGAAGTGTGAGTCATCATATTGATCCCATACCAAGAGCCATTTTACCAAACAAAGCCACATACAGATTGACACCGCAAGAGAATGAAGAGGTCAAAAGACAAGTCCAGGAGTTGTTGGACAAAGGTTTGGTCAGAGAGAGTTTGAGTCCATGTGTTGTTCCAACAATACTCAGTCCGAAGAAAGATGGAGGTTGGAGAATGTGTACTGACTCGAGGTCAATTAACAAGATAACCATCAGGTACAGGTTTCCATTGCCAAAAATGGATGATCTGGTGGATTGCTTGAGTGGAGCAAAGTATTTTTCAACGATTGATTTGAAAAGCGGTTATCACCAAATCTGCATGAGAGAAGGTGATGAATGGAAGACAACATTCAAAACGAATGAAGGATTGTATGAATGGCTTGTTATGCCGTTTGGCTTAACAAATGTGTCGAGTACCTTCATGAGGTTGATGAACGAAGTCCTGAGGGAGTTCATCGGAAAATTTGTTATCGTATATTTTGATGATAGACTAGTTTACAGTAAAATAGTGGTAGAGCATCTGAAGCATTTGGCTACAGTAATGCAGAGACTACAACAGGAGAAGTTGTTGATAAACATGAAAAAGTCCTCATTCATGAAGACAGAGCTCATTTACTTGGGATTTTTTGTTTCGGAAAATGAGTTGAGCATGAATCCAGATAAGGTGGAGGTAATCAAGAATTGGCCATCACCGAAATATCTTTGAGGTGAGAAGTTTTCACGGATTGACCAGTTTCTATAGAAAATTCATTATTAATTTCAGTGGAATTAGTGCAGCAATGATGGATACAGTGAAGAAAAGACACAATTCTTTTCAATGGACAGAAGAGGCTGAGAAAATTTTTAATCTGTTGAAGAGGAAGATCACGGAACAACCAATTTTGGTGTTACTGGATTTTCGAAAGACATTTCAAGTGAAATGTGATGCAAGTAGATTTGCAATCGGGGCAGTCTTGAGTCAAGAAGACAGGCCAATAGCATACTTCAGTGAGAAGCTGAATGAAGTGAAAGTGAAATACTCCACTTATGATAAGGAGTTTTATGCTATCATACAGACATTAAAGAAATGGAGGCATTACTTGATCCTGAAAGAATTTGTCTTATACAGTGACAATCATGCACTGCAGTTTGTGACTCAACAAGAAAAGTTGAATCAGAGACATGTCAAATGGGTTGAATATATGCAGAATTTCACTTTTGTGATTAAACATATTTTTGGTACTGCTAACAAAGTTGTCGATGCTTTAAGCAGGAAGTGTTTGTTGTTGCAGGAGTTCAAAGTCAAAACGTTGGGTTTTGATGATCTCAGGAACATGTATGCAAATGATCAGGATTTTAAAGAGGCGTATGAAGTAGTTGAGAATCCAATTCTCAGGGATAGAAGACAATGGATAGAATACATGATCCAGGAAGGATTACTATTTAAGGGTAATCAACTATGTATTCTGAAATGCTCCATGAGGGAGAATCTACTGAAGGAAAAACACAGTGGAGGATTGGCAGGACACTTTGGTTACGACAAGACATTCGCAAAGCTGAATGAGTCATATTTTTGGCCGGGAATGCGAGCAGACGTCAAGAGATTCGTGGACAGATGCAGAATTTGCTAGCATTCAAAGGGGAGGAGACAAAATGCGGGGTTTTATCAACCATTTCCCATACCTGAAAGGTCGTGGGATGCGATTAACATGAATTTTATATTGGGGTTGCCAAGAACGCAAAGAGGTTTTGATTCAATCTTTTTGGTGGTGGATAGATTTTCCAAGATGGCACACTTCATTCCATGTCAGAAAACCAATGACGCAACTCACATTGTGAATCTGTTTTTCAAAGAAGTCGCTCGACTTCATGGTTTGCCAAGGAGTATAGTTTCGAATCGAGATACAAAATTCATAGGGAATTTTTGGAGGAACTTATGGAAGAAGTTGGGAACTAACATGTCATGTAGTTCATCTTATCATCCTCAGACGGATGGACAGACAGAAGTGGTGAACAGAAACCTGGGAGACTTGATGAGAAGCCTGGTGACAGAACACCACAGCCAGTGGGACCACATATTACCATAGGAAGAATTTGCATATAATGACTCAGTCAACAAGAGCATAGGGCAGAGTCCATTTCAGGTTGTCTATGGCATGCAGCTGAGAGGAATTTTTGAATTGAGAGATTCAGAACATACTACAACTAGGAGCGCTAGTGCAGAAGAATTCGCAAAGGCGATGAAGGAACTTCACATCCAGGTGAAGGAACGATTACAGAATTCAATCCAGGAATACAAGCGTAGAGAAGATCAACACAAAAGAAAACTTCAATTTGAGGTTGGTGACTTGATTCTGACACATATGAGGAAAGAAAGGTTCCCGAGAAGAACATATAATAAATTGAAGATGAAGAAAATCGGACCATGTAGGGTCTTGAAGAAATTTGGGGCTAATGCTTATGAGATTGAATTACCCGATGGGATCGGAATTTCTCCGATATTCAATAACTCAGATTTGTACCCATATAAAGCTAAGGAAGCAGGGATGGAAAATGAGCATCCAGTGATTCAGTGGACAAAGCAAATGCCAGTTGCAGATAAGTTGCAGATGGAGCGCATACTAGACAAAAGAGTGAGCAAGAAGACCAGGTGGAAAGAATACTTTGAATATTTGGTCAAGTGGAAGGGCCATCCAATTGAAGATGCCAGCTGGGAGAGTGAAGCGGAGATCCAGAAACATGGACACACCATACGTGAGCTCATGGACAGGAGCCCATGAAATTTTTCAAGCCAGGGAGTATGATGCAGGAGCATCTCAAGTGAGCCAACGCGGAAGCAAAAGACGACTGGACAAGTGCCAGCGTAGATTTTGAAATTACCTTGGAGTTGATGCGCAATATTAAATGAATCCATTAAGAAGGAGTGCACTTGTAAAATGTAAATGGACCTTGAGCAATTTTCTCTCGTCCTTAGTAGGTAGAAGGAATTTATGATAGTTAATGTAAAGTAGATAGAATTCAATTCTAGATTAGACAATTTTGGAGCGCAAGAGGGAAA
>ML855528.1:0-19980 GCA_009831015.1 Picea engelmannii | reverse complement strand
ACCCCAATGGAGTTTCCTTTTATGCTTTTTCAGACTCTCTAAACATGAAAAATCACCGAGCTTTCCTTCTTTGGGCTCGTTAAACTTACATCGAAGGACGTTACCATTGTGTGTTCTATCAACCGCATCTGCATCCTTTACCTCTCAGCCTAGTAACCGTTTTCTTTTGCGTCTTAACACCTTTGGCCACTGGAGGATTTTTCCCCAGTATCATATCCTATAACATCAGTCTTGTCCTTGTGCCTTGATCTTGTATGTTTTCTATGCTCGTTCCTCCACTGTAACGTAATATTCCTTTATTCTTTTTCAAAATATTCAAAAAGAACAAAAAAATCAAATATACCCCAAAAGGAGGATGGGAAAAGTATTTTCTTTGTTGGCAGCATTATGAGTCGCCCTTGGATAAAGCACATCTGTCCATTTGATGCATCAGACTATGGGATGTAGTACGACCTTAGGAAGCTTTTCTCGTTACAGAGTTGTGTCCTCCACCGTTTGGTTACTCTTCCAAATATATGGAGAGTTTGTGTTGCCTCCTGCTTCGTAGACTTATGATTAACAGATATGTTGCCTGAGTCTTATCACTTGTCGTGCTATTGTCCAAGGGAATTTTATTACGTAGCCTGAGTCGGCCACTCTGCAATATGTCTCTTGTCCGCATACCTGGCCATCCTGAACACCCAATCAAGTCTTTGTTCGAAATCACTGAATCCTTCAGTCCGATCATCAAGACTATCAAGTCCGTAACTCACGAGTCGTCGAAGACCTATGGGTAGTGTAGTCGTACACTCACACTCCTACCCAAGTTTTAGAAGACTTTGAAGTCGTTTCTCGAGCTCTGAAGTACAACCATCAGGCCGAATCAGCTTTCGAGAGATGGATACTTCATATGTATATCTTTCTGATTTCGAGATGTAGCTCCACTATGTATTGTTCGCGGCTAGTCTTTATAGTTATTTGACATGGATCTACAGTGTATTTGATTGGTAGCCATGGTTTTGATTTATCCCGAGCATGGGTATGCCCGCCTCGGTGAGACATTTGATATTTTTTGCAGACGGAACTTCCCGATTCCTGATTCTTGGGCTCACTCATTCAACATTTCAGTACAGATTGGTAAAGAATTGGTAATGTATTTCGGCCATCAGATGCTCTTCTGACCTCACACATTAGGGGGCATCTGTTATAACCCTAAAATGCACTACATAAGTTTACCTGGCATCAGCCAACTCATGCCTCTTCCTAGCCAAAGCCATGTTGGACAAATCCTCAAAAAACCACTTAAATCAAGGAACCTGCGCCCTAACCTTTCACTGGGCGCGGGTAACCGCTTGCTGCCCTTCTACTGCACGCGGGTGACTGCGGGCTAACCCACTACAACCCACGGTTACCTAACAAAGTAGAAAATCAGGGAAGTTTCCACCAGGACGAAGATCTTTTTTTCAGTTAACTCGAACTCCCAGCCATGCATGGCCGAGAGTTCGCCAAAAACCCTAGCTCCTTCTAGCCTATAAAAGGAGGGGTAGGGGTACTATTCAAGAAGGAAAAAATTATAGCAAAGAAACTCTGCCAAATTGCCAAGTCCATTACTGTCCCAACCCTTTAGCTTTGCCTCAAGCTTCAGGAGAAATTCATGCTACAGTAGTTGGAGGACAAAAGAAGAGGAGGAGCCCAGGATCAGGATCGAGGAATGGTGGCCGGTCTCAGAATTCATTATAAGTGATTCATTTTGAGACTAATGAAAAAGATGCTTTTCCCGTCCCAAGTACATGAATCTCATCTATGTTATTTGATTTATGTTTTATTTCTAACCCTCTAGCAGATCAGTAGCATGCATGTGTAGTCTTGCCTTGATTGCAGGAAGCTTTGTGGAAGGGGCAGCAACAGCGAGGATATAAAGGCTCAACGGAGGATCTACTTCAATCATCGGTAAAAAGGTGAGTTGATTCTTCCCATGTTTGCATGAGAAAAGGGGTTGAAATTTTGGGTAGAAGGTTAAAAGTTAAGTCTTAAGGGTCATGATCTGCGTACAAGCTCAAAACCCTAGCTTGTTAGTCCGTAGGGTAGAATACCCCACGACACTAATAAAACAATAATGTAGCATTCATGTCTCCCTTATCAACTAGATCTACTCTGCGCAGCTAGAGATATGATCTAAGACAATAATGCACATGAAAACATAATAATGACAGGAATCCAGGCATCAATCACACATACAACACAAAATGTATGTTGTTCACCCTCTCTCTAGGGATACGTCCATAGAACTATGCTTATGATATATTAAGATAAATCTTATAGTTTCGATCTATGCTCTGGCCAGCCGATCCTCTCTCTTCTTCTCTCACCTTCATGCGCACCCAGCTACAGGATCTGATCTTTGTACCCAGCTGAAGATCTTACAATACTAGAAGGCTCTCACTCTCAGCACTTCTCTCTCTCACAGTACAATAATCTCTCAATCAACCACAATCAATAACAATACCCAATGCTACTACCCACCTGAACTAGGTCCTCTCGACCTATATTTATACATTACAGTCCCTCATCAATAGCCTTAGGCCAAAACCTAGGTGTCAAAACCCTAATTACCCAAAACCCTAGGTATCTAAAACCCTAGGTTAACTTGACCCACATTTTTGGGGCTTCACCAGTTTGTCTTTCCTTCCTCGTTGCACGGTGCTCCAAAGCATCCAATGGTGGCTTTCTCTTCTTGATGAGTTGCCCACGATTCTTTTCTCTTTTTGATATGTCATCCCTGATCTCCTCATTCAACGACCTGCTTTTCTGTACTTCACTCCATCTTTTCTATTCTTTTGCTTACTTCGACCCAGTGGTAGTCACTGTGTTTCCCACGTAGTTCTCGTTTTACATTTTCTTCCTTGATCTTCGCTTCCTTCCATAACCAAGGGCCAACAAATTCCCAAATAAGAACCAACCCATTTGGGTAAATCTTGGTTGACACCATTAGAAGTGATGACACATGGATGATGATATAAAACATTTGTTTGTCATTATGTATTAAAATATCTAGTAATGGAAATAACCGCATTAGCATTTCTCCTTGTTTATCTTCGATGTTAAAAACTTGTATATTGGGTATCGTCGCAAGGCATTATACACATTAATAGTAAAAATAATAGTGATAGAAAATCATTTGGTACTTTTTATCTAGATCCTCAAGAATATGTCTTTCCATCCTCTAAAATTTCATAGAGGAATCATTTATTTAAGCTATATTTACAAATGTTCCATAGGGAAATCTCGAGGTTCAGAAGGTTTTATAGGAAAGGATTTATAGTTTTTCTTATCTACTTTAGTGATTTAAAACCAAAAGATTAGTGGTGGAGATATTTCATGATGGATTCTCAATCATCAATCACAAAATCATCAAAATAACTGGCACTCAAATGAGGGATTACAATTACAACATCAAAATCTTCCTTTATGCGTTAGTTCTTGGATAGGTATGTGCTAAATGTAAATGTAAATGAAAATAAAAATGGGTTCAAATAGGTTTGGACAATATGAAAATGAATATGAAATTGAGAAGTGCATAGGGATCGTCGAAAATTAATTATATTTGACATTATATATAGAAAGTTAAATTAAATTTAATATATATATATATATATATATATATATATATATATATTAGAAAATGGTATTGTAAAATCATATTCACTATATGGTTGTATGTGTGTATCAAATGAGTGCATATCGAGTAGTTGTGAGGAAGAATGTTTATCCTTTCCACAGAGATATCATTGTATTAATTTTCTTCTTGATCCCATTCAAAGGCCTTCTTACCATTCAAAAGATCTAAATCAAATTAAAATAAAAAATAAAATGAAAATGGGGAGTGATTATTTGTTTCAAATTACCAAGGACAATAAAGAGATTCAAAAATATCTTCAAAAAAATATAATAATCTCTCTCTCTCTCTCTCTCTCTCTGTTTTGTATGTGCATGTGTTAGGATATTTAAACACTTAGGATCTATTAAAATCACTTTGGTCTAATGTGTTGTTAGGTTCAAGTGTGTTTCTTAGTGTGTTTCTTTAGTATGAATTAGTATGCATTGTAACACAACAACCATGATATGCTCTCGATATAGAGTTATCAGATGGCTCAGATTCTCCTCGTTATTAACAAATACATTGATTGATGGATTAACACCCTATTAGTCCAGGATCTTTATTTAAATAACATAGAGTGTCTTTCTTCGATGATCAATTGTGAGAAACTCTTTGTAACATATTTTATTTTGCATTAATAAATTCCTACAAGTGACCACATTGGTTTGGTCCATGGATGTTCTGCCACAAGGGCTTTTACTGTGTAAAAACATCAATTTTTTATCATTGATCTAGTTGTGTGAGTGGTTACTAAAGGAGATAAACCTCTGTTGGAATACCTATGTTGTCGAACATAGTATTAGAGCGCATTTGAGGACCCACTCATGTTGTAGATCGAGATCTTGAAGCCATGTTCTCGCAAATATTTGGTTTTTTATATTTCCATACATTTCCAGGTAGAGAGGACTATTTTTTTGCATCTTGAGCACTTCTTTCAGTTAGAAACATTTTTCATTTTACTCAAAAAAGTTTTTGTTTTCCCAAGAAATGAACATTTTAGTCCAATTTGGAGGTATAAAGACTAAATGTTGTTGGGATATGTAACTCCAACTTGTATTTGGTGTGATCATATTAATTATTGATTTTATTTGTCATTATTAGGGAGAGTTATAGTCTCAACGAGAAGGATTATGTTCCTAGCTTTTAGGAGGTTGTTGAGGCCTAGTTGAATTTGAGAGATTATGTCTAACTAGATGCTTCATAAATGTCAATTTTCACATGAAACTCTATGTGACTAATTTCATATCTGAAAATTGATTCCTAGTGATGTAACAATAAACACTAGTTGTTACCACTGAACAATTTTACACTGAAATTATTAACTGAAAAATATATGTAGTGGAAACAAAAAAATTAGATATGAATCATTAATACACATGAGACACAAAATTTATGTTTTGTAACTTTATTGAATTCAAAAATTATGAGGGAAAATATAGATCTCCAAGCCAATACAAATATACCAAAATATGAGGACAACCTTGTACTACAATAACCATAAAAATAAAAAAAATAAAACTCAACAAATATCTGGAAGATTCCTCTGCCCACAAATCTCTTGCATACCACCTCTACAACCTGTTGACATCACATGTAATGTTGTTGACATCATCCTATACTTCCTAATGGTGTCACATGTATTGTTGCTGGAATTATATTGTACGGACCTCGTCCTAGTCAGAAACCTTATACAAATGTATATGATTCACCCTTTTGTAAACCATGTACATACACAACAATGCCCATTGCAACCTATGTATACATGATTCACCTTACTAAACTCACATACATACACGACTATTCCCATTTCAATCCCCATATGTATGCAACTATTTCCGTTGTGACCAATGTACATGTATAAAAAATTGTAAGGACACTTCCATACAATTCACTCCACTCATATAATTTATTCCTAAACCAGATTTTCCATAGTTAAAGACATTCCCTTGTTGAAATCACAAAGTTCCTTGGCACAAGTGCAGACTCACTTATGCCAAATCCATCATGTATCCACACACACTAAAAAATATGAAATGTCACAATGAAATCTATCCTTTATATACAAGTCTTAGGGGTCAACATAGAATTCCCTCCACATGTCAACATAAAATTAGACTTTCTTGTTGTGTGAAGCCCCAACACAAACTAAAAAATCCCACCACCAAACCCCTGAATCCCCAACTTCATTCCAATTATGTTTTCCTCCAAACTAAGAGTTTAATGTGGTGCTCATGATGATTCTCGTATTCCCAACACCTAAGGTGCGTAATGATACCTTCCTAAAGACACAAAAATCAACACTCCTTGTTAGCGAGGGAGGTATTCTCACCACACTCCACAATCACTTGGAAGTAGCTTCATCTCCCATCCTGGGAGTAGGTATGTCTCCCACACTAGATTTGCTACCACAACTTCTCTGCAATCTTATTGATAATCTTCCCCCTCTTCCATTGTATCAAGTCCTGTTGAAAGAAATGGATCCTCCATGGAAGTCAAAAAAATCATAGAGGCCTCCTTCCTCTGAACCTCTTGTAAGGCCTCCTTTACCCATGAAATATTCCTAACAGTCTTCGAAGATGTCTCTCTCCCACCTAGACCTGAAGGTTGTCTACCACTAAGTAATTCACTCTCCCTATGAGCCTCTTGATTCCCTATGAAGTTAGACCCCCTATGATTCCACTGACTCCCTCGAAAGTCAGACTCCCTCTCAGTTTACACAATATTTGGAGCTACCTACTCCATGTCAACAATTATTTGCACAGTCCTGGGAGAATGATCCTCCCCACTAGATCTTGAGGGTTGAATCCCTTTGAACTCTGGATCCCTCTAATCCTATACCACTGGTGGAGCTACCCACTTCACTACTAATGGAGTTACCAGTTCCCTTTGTACCTGTGTTTTTGGTGGGGCCACCTCCCTCACAACTGGTGGAGCTACCTGCTCCTTATCATTTGTCTCTCTACTCTTTCTAGTCACAGCATGCATAGGCTTATCTATTAACCTATATACTTTTCCCTCTCTAACTCCAATACCATTATTTCTCCTGGACTAGATCCTCTGGGCATATGATACTCATGTCCATCCTAGAATAACATTACGTATCCCTAATCCTCAATCATTGAGGCTGATAACACATTCCTAGAACCCATAACACATTTTCCACTCACAACGCATCCCTTGACTCCATCCAGAATACCATTGCTCCATATCCCTTTAGTACATGCTTGGTCCTGATGCCAAGCTCCTCATACATACTCGTGTTAGACACTATCAAGCTATCAAAAAAATATCATTCCCATGTCATGTGTCGATGGTTCCCATTGTATAATAACCATGCAATCCTTCAAGGAAAGAATCCTACTTACCAAAATCGGGATAATTCGATGAACATTTTCCCAATTCCATCATCTCTGTCAAAAAACTCTCTCTGTCTACACACTTTGCAGCTGAGCCTATGTCCTCTCACTGAACGATCCCAATATATGGTTGGACACTTGATATATTCCACTCTAGACCTCTACAACTCATCTCTACAAGAATCTTCATCCTCCCGTGTCAAATGCCTCATACGTTATTGTAGCGCGACAATGTGCAACTCTCCGACGTAATGAAGACTCTATCTCATCAACCTGACATACACACAAAGCCATCTCATTTGTTCCAAAGCAACCAATCTTCACCCATCACAAATCACCATGAAAATCCACTAGAATTCCATCCATAGGCTTGGAAACCTGCTACACAACATACTATTGTGATTCAAGTTCTCAACCAATCCACCACAACTACCAACCAACCACACCACAAGCTACAATAGTCCACAACTCCTCGTCTTGAAAGTCTACTCCATGTCTCATATTAGAGACCATGTAACATGTTTCCACCTGCAACAACACTATAGCACCCTCTCAGAGCTAACTTTTCAACACTTCTACAACTCCCTCTCAGAGTTGTCACCTTTGACTTGTCCAAACATAAACAAAATCTATAACCACTTGTAGAAGCTACGTGTCTCAAGGATGATACCCTTCTCTTCAAATCCCAAGCTATAATACCATGTCAATTTTCATGCACAACCCTATGTGACAATTTCAGATCTTAAAATTGCTTCCTAGTCTTCTAATAGTAAACCCTAGTTGTTACCATTGAACAATTTTACACTTATATTATTGACTGAATATATATGTAGTGGAAAAAACAAGATCATAGATGAATCATTAATACACATGAAACAAAAAAGTTTGTTCTCTAACTTTATTAAATTCATAAATTCTGAGGGAAAAACAATCCCTTTGAGCTAATAAAATCCACCAAAATCTGAGGACAATAACTAGAAAATTCAAAAAAACAAACCTCAACAAATCCCTCGAAGTTTCATCTTCCCATACATCTAGTGCAAACCACTTGTACAACCTTCTGATGTCACCTATACTGATACTAACATCAGCCTCTACAAACCTACTCCTACTCAGAAATCTTGTATGGATGTACGCGATTCACCCTTTTGCAACCCGCGTACATACGTAATTGTGCCCATTGCAACGTGCATATACATGATTCACCTTACTGCAACCTGCGTACATACGTAACAACCTGCGTACATAAGTGATAATTCCCACTCCAATTTGTGTATGTACGCAACTGTTCCCACTGGAAACCACATACATGTATGAAAAAATATACAAACACTTCCATACAATTCGCTCCTCATACAATTTCTTCCTAGGCCAAATTTTCCAAAGTTATAGGCGTTCCCTTGCTAAAATCACCAAGCTCCTTGGCACAAGTACAAAATCACTTATGTCAATTCCATCATGTCTCCACACACTCTACACAATATGAAATATCACAATGACCTCTCTCCTTTATACACAAGTATTAGGGGTCAACATAGAAACCCCTCCACAATTCAACATCAAACTAAATTTTATTTTGGGTGTGAAGCTCCAACACAAACCCACAAAGCCCACCAACAAACCTATGAAGCTCCAACTTCATTCCAATGACGGTTTTCTCCAAATGAAAAGTGTAAAGTGGTGCTCACGATGATTCCTTCAATCCCAAAACCTAGGGAATGTGAGAATACTTTCCCAAATCTACAAAAATCAACACTAAATTGGTGTGAGGTTGAGATATTTTCTCAACCAAATAGATTGTGAAATCAAGGTAGTTCTTCTATCTTGAGACTATGATTGTTGTATTTTTAGGTATTCTGTTTGATTGTTTAATAAATAATAAACTGTTAGGGCACAATTTTGGCGTGTAAGAATTATATCTAAACTCCCCCTTACCATTTTCCAATATGGTATGAGAGCGGGATTGGGCACGTGAGAGGGCCTAGGGAAACGAAAGTTTGCGTAGAGGAATATATTCATGTAGGTGACGGTAGATAGCTTGAGTGGAATGTTATGATGTGTTTACAGTAGATTGTTTGTCCATCATATGATGTAGTTGTTGTGTGAAAGAAAGAGGAGTTGCATCCTGTGTAGAATAAATCTGCAACAACAGATCCACCTTGAGGTGTCTCCTTGCTGAGAGAAGGCCAAGCCTTGTGTTTGAGTAACTCGTGCGAGAGAGGAGAGATACCAAGGGAAAATCCGGTTGTTTAAACGTGCATTTCAAAGAGGGCAGAGATATGATGTGTAGATTGCACTGTTCAAGAGAAAATTTGTGGCCACCATAAAAGAGAATTGTTGCTGCCGCCCTGGAGTGGAAATGAGAATTTTCGCTCAGCCACCATAGAGAGGCTGTTGTCAAAACAATTTCATATTTTTATTTGTTTTCAAAACGAAAAGATTTTCCTTGTCACAAGGAGAAGCTGCTACCAGAAGACATAAATCCGGGATTGAAAAGCGCGCATTATTTGAGACACTACCAAATTCGTGGATGGAGAAATGTTTTGGCAAGTAAAATTCTGCTTGACGCGATCGGGGTGGAGAAGTCACCTACTGTAAGGACGCTAGCCTAAATGCGATAATGGACCGAATGGTTCCACAACTGGAATTCTCTAGGCAACGGAGTTGGACGTGCTGCTGGATTTGGAACGATGATATTCTAAGGTGGAAGCCAAGCTACTTCATGAAACTGCAGGAGGAGCGAAGAGATATTTAAAAAAGGAAAATAACAAGCATTCTAAACAGAGGCTGGATATTGAAAATAACTTTATTTCTATAGACAGAGAAGTTGATAAATTTAGAGCAGAGCTTACAAATTCTGAAAAGCGAGCCTGGGCTGCTGCTGGAACTACAGGTGGACCGTATGGTACAAAACTTGGCACTGTACTTTGGTCCATATGCAGAAGTCGGTGGCCTACATCTAGATGAAGGTTTTCTAGAAAACGGATCTCAGAATGGGTCTAGATCTAATCCCTGCGATCGTATGAAAGCAGACTCATGACTATATGTTAATATGAGTCACACAATTTGTAGCAAGTCTATAATGTAATATTTATTGATAGGATGTATTGGTCTTTGAAATGTTTGATTATTTAACTGGTATCTCTATGGGATGGAGTGTGTATTGTATGTACCTATACCTATGTAATATGTAAAGAACATATCGTTGTAAGACTCCACTATGAATGCATGCCCCTTTTCCATGTACTCGTATTGATTTGTAGTGAAGAAACCTATATTCTAGAGTTCGTTAACATTTGTAAGAGTGAGCCATGTTATGGGTCAGTTGCATGCTCTATGAGTGGACTCTAGGATGTGCCAATAAACCATGAGTTTTACTTTCATAGGGAGTTCATCAAGAGGTTCAATGAACCATGTACGAAGGACAACCTACTAAATCGATGGTTGCAAGTGCTGATGACCCATGTATTTTGGTGGATGGTTGTCTCTTTATATGGAATTTTTCAGTTTGGTGAGGCATGATCGAGGTACGCAGAGAAAATACTAGGTAAGATCAAACATAGACTTTTCTAATCATGGTGTCCTTCGATTTAGAGGACTTGATGATGTTGAAGACCTAACTTGATGATTGTAAAGCCAACTAGTCATTAAGGGGGAGTGTCAAGATGTGTAACTCCCAGTTGCCTTTGGTCTTATCATATTTAGTTATTGAGTTTACTGGTCATTATTAGGTAGAGTTCTATTCTCTATGAAAAGAAGTTTATTCCAAGATTTTAGGAGGTTGTTGAGGCTTAGTTGGATTTCAGAGATTCTCTCCAACTACATCCTTCCTAGGTTGGCGCGAGGTTGAAATATTTGTTCAACCAAGTAGATCGTGAATCAAGGTAGTTCTTCTATCTTAAGACTACGATTGTTGTATTTTTATTTACTCTATCTGATTGTTTAATAGAGCTCTTATGGACAATTTTGGTGTGAAAGAATTATATCTAATCTCCCTCTCCTATTTTCCAATAAATATACCCCTTTTAATTTTTTATCGAGATAATATTTGGATTTTCTTTTTAAGTTTCTAGGTTGCTACTCTTTCTATCCTATCTATAATATTTTCCTTGCACCCTGTACGTTCTCGACAAAGAATAAATAACTTTTTTCTCTGTGTAAGTTCTTTGTCGTGTTCTTTATGCAATCTCAACAAATTATAAACAAAGTGAAACTTGCATTTTCGAGGTAAGTTAATCGAGATCTAGCCCTTTTTGTTTTCAAGAAGAGAAGTTTTTTTTCTATGAGAAAAGAGTTTCATTTAACACGCACTTCAAGGCCATCTTCAATAACAACATCAACACCAACAACCTCCTCCTTAAGATTATAATGTGTTATGCATTAGGTCACTTGGTTAAAAGTTTGTTTACTTAGTAAGAGGCCTTGAGTTCAAGTCTATTTTTTGTTACTTTTTCAAAATTTCATGCATTCATTGTAAAGTGTATTTCACTTGAATTATAAAAGTGAATTACTATAAAGTAGCTTTAATATTTATTTTCTAGTTACTCTATGCATGCAACTTTAATTTACAAAGTAACTTCATTGTAAAATTGATTCTCGTTTTTTCCATAAAAGTGGGTGTCTTTGTAAAAAAATTATATGTAAAAGTGAGATTAGAAAGTTAGTGAAGGAGGGGCATCACCATGTAGACCAAACTCCACTTGTCACATGGTTCTTTGGTTACCATTTATTCCTTTTTTCAAAAGAGAATAAATTTCACATTCGAAGCCTACTTTTAGTGCTATTTTTTTAAATAACCTATTTTTTTCGAGATATTTCCATCAAGAACATGAGTTTGATATTTTAAAACCACATTATCTGCATATTTAGTATATATTATCCTAGTGATATTTTTCTTACCAACATCATCTACTTCTCATGGAAATCCCATATGGAGAATTTACTAAGAAGTAAATGATTGTATCAGATTACCTTGGGAATAGAACAAGAAGCTATTGATGATGAAAATAAATTAAAATGGGACAATAAGAATGATGAAGCACGTGGACTAATAGGAATTTCCATCTCTCCTGATTTAAGGTTTTACCTTCAAGGAATTCATGGCCCAGATAAAGTTTGAGAAAAACTTGAAGTTGTGTTTGGTAAACACAATATTATTCGATCCCACGAGTTGGAAAATCATTTAATGACTTTAAGTCCAAATTATTTTCCTTGCATTGAAGATTACTTATATAATTTCAAAACACTTGGAATTTTATGTATAGAAAACAAACTAGATTTGAAGGAAGTGTGATGCATATATGTTATTCTTGCTAATCTTGGTAGTGCATATTTTGTTAAATTTGTATCTACCTTTTATGCCACCAAGAATATCTAGTGAGTGCTTATAAAAAACCCTCTCTTCAGTCATTTTGTGATGTTATGATTCAAGAGAAAGGTAATCTTGTGAAACTTGGATTGATTAGAACTACAGGTACACCCAAAACTCCTTAGTGTCACAGTTGAAAGATAAATCTAAGAGTCCCAAGAAAAAACATTCTCTCCACAACAATAAGAGACACAATGGTCCCAAACCCTCTCTACCAACTTATGCTCCTAATGGGGACAAAGGAGCAAAATCCATAAGTAAGAAGACTGACAGACATTGCAACTTTTGTGGGAAATATGGTCATGTGGAGTTTGAATGTTTTAAAATGATCAAAACCTTAGAAGCAATGATGAAGAATTAGAACATCAATATTGATTCTTCATATTCTTATTTTCATGGACATCCACTTGTTTCTTCTAGTTTCTCCTTAAATGAAACTTCTACCTGTTCTTTTGATGAGTGACTTATTGATTCTGGATCATATTATCATATGGCTAAGGATAAATCCATCTTTTCTACTCTAAATGAATGTAATACAAAAAACATATTTGTTAATGATGATGGATTTGTTAGTGTTGTAGGGTCTGGAACAGTTCATGTAGATAATGGCAACTTCAGTGATGTATTATGTGTTCTAAGTCTTTCCTGCTACATTCTGTCAGTGTATACGATCACTCTTATAGGTGAAGGTAAAAACATAGAGTTTTCAACTCACCAAGTTGTAATAAAGGATTTAAAATATCATAAACATGTCCTTGCAACTGAAATTTTTGATGATATTACCAGGTTGTACAAGTTTGACAACTTTGATGCATCATCTTTTCCATAAGTTTTTGTTGCTCATAGATATGACTTGAGAAAACTTTGGCATGAGCAGTTTGGTCATAAAAGCTATCTCTCATTGCAACAACTATGTAATCAACACATGGTGATTGGTCTTCCTCTTGTTTCTTGCAGATATGGTTTTTGTGCCAATTATGTTCTTGGAAAACATCATTGGGACAATTTTGACAAATGTGCCTCTTGACATGCCTCGACCTCTTTGCAAATTCTTCATAGTTATTTGTTTGGTCCTCTTTCTTCTCCTTCTTTCTCAAGGTGAAAGTATTTATTAACCTTCATTGATGACTTCTCCAAATTCACTTGGATTTACTTCTTAAAACTTAAGAGCAAAGTTTTTGACAAGTTTTTGTCCTACAAGGTCCTTTTAGAAAACAATATTGACATCAACTTCAATGGTTAAGAATCGATAATTGAGGAAATTATGTGAACAATAAATTTACAAGTTACCACTTTCCACAAGGAATTAAAATGCAACATACTATTCCATATACACAAAAAAAAATGGCATTGTTGAAAGAAAATAATTGCTCATTAAAAGAAATGGATAATTGTAGAATCCAATATAAAAGATTAAGTCTTCATTAATGGGAAAATGCCATTAACTATGCAAATTACATAGTAAATCACACTCTCACAAAGGCTGTAAAAAATATAACATTGGAAGAAGCGTGAAACAAAATTTAGCGAAATGTAAGGTACTTATGTGTATTTGGCAGTGTAGTATAGGCTCACATTCCTGATTGATTTGAAAAATCCTTAGATTCTAATTATTTTACATACATATAAACATCTACTTCATCTTCAAAATAATAATGATCAGTTGATTCTTTACAATTTACATGTAAAACAATTATCTAACCATACACACTGTAATGATAAATAACTTGCAAATAATTGAGCATGAAATGAACAATAATGACGATAAATCACTTACACAAGTTTTATAACAGAGTTCCTCCAATTTGAGCTATGTCTTAGGGTCCTCTTCCAATAGAGACATCTTTATTAATGTTCAAATGCATGTGTTTTACAATGACCTTCTTATATGTTGCTCAAATGAAAAAACACCGTGCATTGTTGGGTTCCTTGCGAAAAATCATGAAAAATGATTATAAAATTCTTAAAATTCCATCAAGATACCTATCGACATGACTTACAGTGTAGCCTCAAAGTCCTTTTACCCAACAAAATGTACTTTGATACTCATAAATGCACACTGCATATAAATTTGTGTTCCTTGGTGTGCATGCAAACCACGGGGTCCATGCACATATATAGAGTGTGGGCCCAATGGTCCACCTACACCTTCCTCTAATTTGGCATCAACTTTAGCAATATTTTGGTGGGAATCCCGTAACAGTTTATTATGTTGGCATGTTGGTTATTCCTCTAGAATATAATCCTGGAGGTCCTGGGGTAGATCCTCCATACACAAGCGTTGGTTTGTTTTTTTGTGGTATATAGTTATATGGTTATATAACCATATACTATATATGGTACATAACCATTAGTTCATCTCGCAGGATTTTCATTTCTCACACTACATTACATATGACCATGGAATATGCGTCGAAGGATAGGCCCTCGGACCTATTCCCATTCAAAGGAAACTTTATTCAATATTAAATATAAGTTATATCCCATACGATTAAGAACCACTCATACGGTGTGATGGTAATGGAGGCTTTGTTAAGTGTTATGGAGGTCAAAGGTTAGACCCCCATCGACTCAATAATTTTAGTAAACTTTAACCATAATTGGCCAATGGGATGTCTCCAGGTGGTGGCCTCTCATTGGTCTTCACTTTCTACATGTCTCTAGTTTATTATCCCACTCACTTCCCAACACATCTTTCCATTCAACATACGGTCATGCCACGTGGTGCCTTGCGGTGTCACCAAATTTTTTTCATATGGTTGTACAATTGTGCCACAAGTCATCCTTGTGGTGGTGACATGTTTCACTCTTTAAACCCCTTTGACTTTGGCTTTTGACCTGGTTTAATTTAACTTTGAATGGACATAACGCTAGCATATGAACTCCGTTTGAGATGATTTTTACGTCATTGGAAAGTTATCGCAGAACTCTAGGAACTAATGGAATTTTCTAGAGCATTTGGAATACTTGCATTTTTAGCATTTATGAATCATTATGGACCTCTATGGATGTTTTGTATCCTCCTAGACCTCTTTTATCATTTTTGGATCCTCTTGGATCATTCATCCACATTGGAATACTTTTGTACCACCAAACGTTTTGGTTACTCAACAACTAAGTGAGGGCATAGTTATCTCACCCTTCTGATGTCGAACAAATTTTCTTTATTTGGTTTTACTTCTTTAAGACCAATTCGAAGATATTCCACATCTCCTCACTGTGAAGTCCTATTTATTATGTCAAAATTAACATCTTCTTGTAGCTTGTCCAAATATTTTGGAGAAAAATCATCAACTTTTGGAACACGAAAAATTTCATCTTCGTGTATAACCATAGGAGGCTCATAAATCTTCAAATTATCAACATTTACTATTGAATACATTTTCATGTAGGTTGGTAGATCTAAACGAAAGGCATTAGTACCAATTTTCTCCAAGATATTGAATGGACCATATCAGTTTGGTCTTAAACTTTTATCTTCACCTTTCATTCTATCCTTGCTTATATATAACCATAATGGATCACCAACTTCAAGCTAATGATCAACCTGATGTTTTTCATACCTTGCCCTATATTTGGCTTGAATTTTCTCCATTTTTTCTTTCACTTCTTGATGTACCTGTTGAATTCTCTGAATGAACCTTGTATATGAATCTACATCATCATGTCCATCTTATTTACCTTCTTCCTCGAAAGAAAATTCCATAGGTGATTTAGGCAAGTACCCTAAATATACTTCGAAAGGAGTCTCCTCAGTGGACGAATGCATGGCATGATTTTGGGAACGTTGTACATAAAGTAATTGTTCATCCTATAACTTAGAATGCTTGTTGCAGTATCCTTGAAGTAGATGTATCATTGTTCAGTTTACCACCGATGTTTGTCCATCTTTCTGTGGATGAAAATCCATGGTCTTATTCAAATTAGTGTCTATGATATCCCATAAATGAGACCAAAACTTTCCCAAAAAATGAGAGTCTCGATCTGATATAATAGATGTAGGAAGTCCAAAAAGAACCCATACATTATCAAAGAACATTTGTGTTTTCTTTTCGGTTGTGACATGTTTCTTTCATGGCATCAAAATGCACATCTTACTGAACCTATCCACCATGACATATATACAATCATGGTCTATTCTCAACATCGTCAATCCCCATACAAAATTCATGGAGACACTTTCCCATGGATGAGAAGGTACTGGAAGTGGTGTGTATGAACCCAACTTTCTATTTCTAGGCTTACTTGTGGCACACATAGCATATCCTTTTATATACTTGAAAATTGTTTCATTTATTCAAGGCCAATAATAATACTTATGTAACTATTCTATTGTCTTACCAACCCAATATGACCAGAAATGAGAGATGTATGAGCTTCTCTTATTAGATTTACTCTTTCATCTATGGGTATATAAATATTTCCAAGATGATATAACAAATTTGCATGCATACAATAATATAATTGATGATTGACATGAGTTAATGCATTGCATACATATTTAAAATCATCATCCTTGGCATATTTTTCTACATAACATTCATAAGATAAAGGAGTATACTTGAGTATTGTGGATGAAATAATCATTGGTCTTGTCAACATATATGAAACCTTGTTATGAATACCTTTCTTATACTTGATTACCAAATGAAACTTTTGTAGAAAACCCATCCACCTGAAGTGTCGTGACTATTGTAGCTTGGTCTGTGACTGGAAATACTGTAAAGCTTGATGATCTATACCAATTATGGTCTCCTTTACCATTAAGTAAGGCTTCCATTTCTTTACAATTTGTACCAATGCATATAATTCCTTATCATATGTTGGATAGTTAGTCACAACTTGAGTGACAGACTCATAATTATAACATATAGGTTTACCTCGTTGCATGAAGACTACTCTCATGGAATATCCTCTTGCATCGGTTTGAATCTCAAATGGATATTGTAGATCTGGAAAAACGAATACTAGTGTGGTGCTTATGTTTTCCGTCAATGTATTGAAGGATTTACATTTCTTTCCTCCCCATTGAAAAAATTGTTTAACACTTGTTAATGCATGTAGAGGAGTTTCTATGTATGAGATATTAACAATGAATTTCCCCTAGTATTGTATTGATCCTAAGAAGTTGTTGACTTCTATGACAATAGTTTTCTTGGGAGATTTTACAATATCTTCTACTTTTGCGGGATCTATCTTTAGCTTACCATTCCCTACAATGTATCCCAAATATACCACAAAAGTTTTTCTAAATTCACATTTAGAAATTTTGATATAAAACTTCTCGATCTTCAAGAGCTCAAAGACTGTCTTGATATGCTTTATATGTTCTTCTCATCTTCGAATAAAGATAAATATATCATATAAATATATGATAAAAAAAAATCTATGTAGGGTATGAACACATCATTCATTACCCTCATAAACGTTGTTGGTGCATTTCATAACCCAAATGGCATAACTAACCATTCGAACAATAGTTGCTTGGTCTTGAAAGCCATTTTTTATATGTCACCTTCTACAATTCTAATATGATGGTAACCACTTCCCAAATCCAACTTAGTGAAATAAACAAAATTCCTTAATTGATCCAATAATTCATCAATTATGGAAAGAGGATAATGGTTCTTTACCACAATCTTGCTCGGGGATCGAAAATCAATACACATCCTCCATGTGGCATCTTTCTTCGGAACTAATACAATAGGAGAACCACGTGGAGAGGATATTGGTGTGATGATTCCTTTATTGAAAAACTCTTGAACTTGCTTCTCTGTCTCTACATTCTCGATCACTGATGATTTCTACATTCCAATGTTCGAAAGAGGTACATCCTACTTCAAGTATATTTCATGTTCAACCTCCCTTTTCAGAGGAAACAATGTAGGTTCCTGAAAAAACTCATCATAATTAGATATGATGTTGACCAACTCCTATTTATGATCTGGTTCATAACATGATAAATCGTCACTTATATCTTCCTCTTTTTGTTTCACTATCATGAAAACAAAATATTTACTTGCGCTCATGAGTCTCTTCATTTTCTCTGTGATCACTAAAGAAATATTAGTCTTGATACAATGAAATCCAATAATATATTCAACCCCATCCTTGAAAAGATGATATTTACTCTCTTTGAGATATAATATATCCTTCCTCTCAAATATATATGGACTACCAAAGACAATGACAAAAATTTCAAGAGGTAGAATGTCTAAGTCAACCTCATCAAAGAATTGAGTTGTAATTCCAAATACGATCTTACATTGTTTCGTCACTTGCAACTTAGCATATTCACATACCCATCCTAATGGATAATACTTTTTATGAGGTGTACTATTTAAATCCAACTTCTTAACAATTGCTTCAGATATTAGGTTAACTTGAGATCCATTGTCAAATAAAATATCTACCTTTGTATGCTTGAGTATAACTCTGACATTAAAAATCTCACTTCTTTTCTTTTATCGGTATCACTTTCCAATTGAGCGTATTGAACTGCATAATTTGAATCGAAAATTGATATACCTTTGATTCTTATTTCCATGATCTTAGATTCATACTTAGAATATGAACCTAGATCCTTATGAGTTGATGTAACAATGTTTTTCTTCCCTCTATCCTTAAACTTCTTCGGTTTTAATTTTGGATGCAGCTTCCAACAGTGTGATTCCTCATGTCCATTTTTCTCACAGTGGGAACACGTAGGTATTTCCTCATCTTTCTTCATTGTATCTTATTTCTTACTCTTCCATTTAACTTTCAGTTTCTTTTCAAACTTGCATGGATTATTAACTTCACTTGCATGCTTACCCTTACTAGCCTCTAGATTTGTAGCTTGTATGGACACCTTATCAATGTTAGTAGGGTTAAACATTAAAATAGTATGAAGAACATATGAGTGCATGCCACCAATATAATTCATAAGAGTTTCATGGGTATACAACAAAATCCCTAATGATAATGCATTCTTTTTTAATTCTTGTGTATATGCCTGAATATTTTGGCCTTTACCCTATCCTAGATTATTCCATTCTATCATTGTTGTTTGTGTATAATCCAATGAATATAATTGTTTTCTTAGAGCCTTAGTAAAGTTATCCCAAGAAGAGATTACTTTACCCTTTTGAACAAGATTAAATTGCATCTTAGTCTCCCACCATATTAAGGTTGTGCCACTGAGTAGAAGAGAAAATAACTTTATCCTTGCATCTTTGTCCATGATATTTTGAACCATGCAATATACCTATATTTTCTTGATCCAGTTTTCCAATTTCTTGGAATTCAATTCTCCATCATAGGTCGGCAATTCAAACTTGACATCCAACATCAATAAAGGAAGATTATGATCAAACTTCTTAGCGGACTTCTTTCAACGAAAATAATGTTCACTTTCAACAGAAGAAGATGATGATGAAGATGGTGAAGGGAGCTCTAAAGGTACATGACCTTCACCTCCTCCTTCTTCTTTTACCTAAGATTCTCCACTTACGAGATTTTGAATTCTTCATTGCAAATTATCTATTATCTCTCTCATCGAGCGAAGTGTATCCATCATTTCTTCTGGACTCATGAGAGGATCTTCTCCTTCCTTTCCTTCATAAGCCATCTTATTCTTA
>ML855525.1:29030-41475 GCA_009831015.1 Picea engelmannii | reverse complement strand
AAATGTATGTTAATTTTTTTAATATATTACACAAAATGTTGCAACATGAAGTAACTAGGATCTCCCTAGCTTTTCTAGGCGCAATAATTGTAGTGGAACTTCATCAAATATCATAAACTAGAAGAAATTACAATCTGCTATATAATAAAAATATTGCTAGAATCATTGCCAATTTGAAAAGAATGTAGCATTACATGGAATAACTCCAAATCATGGTACATGATGACTCGAAGCAATGTTAAAACTTAACAAATATTTGAATCTAGAACAACCAAGATTGTTCAGTTCACAAAAATAGAAGCAACTACAAGAGCAAGAAGAGAGAACCCTGTAACTGTAAGAGAGGACGAGAGCCTGGACCTTGTTGCAGCACTGCACGGGTCATTGGTTCCACTGTAACATCCGGGCCTCTGTTTTATGGCTGTACCTCCTTGGAGTTGGAAAGAAGTATTTGGATTTCCACTACTAAATAGTACACACCAAAAGTATGGACCCCCTCCATCAGTTCCTTGAATGCCAACTCCAACCTCAGTATGGTTCTTATAATACAGAATAGAGAGGCTTTTACCATTTTCAAAGAGAACATTAGAGAATGCTTCTGCAGGTTCTGCATATTTTGATTGACATGCCAATAGGCGGCCTGATATCTGACCTAATGTTGAAACCTCCACACCACAATTGGGTGCAAATGTTTCAGCAAAGGCTGTTTCTGCAGGCTTTTTTGCATCAGAGCCAGCAACATCATCACAGTTGCCATCATAGGCTTTGATGTACTGTAAGGCCAGGCATGCTAATCCCGGGTTGTCAGCAAGGGTTGATGATTTGTGTGCAGTCCGATTCTGGTTTATGACACCCACTAGCTCATCAGCAGGGTTATCTGGCCAGTGCCAAATTACAAGCATGGTTTCAGTATAAACTTTGGATGAATGTAAATAGTCTATAATCAAAAGCCAAATTCATATAAGCCAACCAAATATTTGCAAGACAATGCAGACAAGTATTCAAATTTATGCCCTCCCTCTACTGTTTCATTTTCAAGAATTGCCACCTGTGACATAACTACCAAGCGTTGCATTTTTATATAGAACCATTTGGCTGTTGTGGATTAACGTAGCATAAGAGACTCTAGGTTGGGTTGATTCAAATTAGGAAACCAGTACTGTTCAGCACTTGTGATACATATCTCACCACAATAAAAGCTTCTCCATCATATCATAGATTGTAACAACTTTGTAATCATACTAGATATAAAAGCACCTAGATGAGAGATGCACGAGAAGTGAGTAATCACACCCACAGGACAGTGTAGTCTAAGGCCCAGTGGGATGTATATGACAGTAGGTAACACCAATATATTAAAATGAAAAGAAAAATGTTAGAAGCTCTTGTAAAACCATTTATATGATATGTACCTATAAAAGTTAGGTGCACTTTACAGCACAGTGGGATGTGTTTGGGTAAAGCTTATAAATTAAACTGAAAAAAAGAATGGAATTTTTTATAAAACCGCTTGACAAGTGAATCTGTGCACTTTGCAGTCCAGCGGGATGTGTCATTATGATAGTAACCTTAATATATTAAAATGGAAAAAAGTTGAAATATTATGTTTATGAAAAAGAAATGATAAAAACAAAAAATTATTTGTAAATTATTATTATGTAAAAAAAAATAACTTCAATTTTTTTAACAAAATTTTTTTAAATAATTATTTAACAAATTTTTTTTAAATAATTGAAAATTTACATTTTTTAATATTTTTTTATAACATGATAAATTTTGTATTAAAATAAATCTATACTAATATCATTATATTATCAATCTGTAAAAATTATTCATATTACATGATAATCTACCCTGGATTAATGCACACAACTAACTGTCCTTATGAATGATTTACCCAAATATTTCATCATCATAACGTGCACAAAACAATACAGGTCTCCAAATAAATCACAAGAATAAACATTCATTTAAAAAAAATCTGGAGAAAATATAAGTATTTGCGAGTTGGATTAAATTCTTTGATGATAGGAAATCCCTTACCTTGTCAATAATGTCGATATAAAATATCAGTATTTGACAAAACAATACAGGTCTCCAAATAAATCACAAGAACAAACATTCATTTAAAAAAAAATCTGGAGAAAATATCAGTATTTGCGGGGTGGATTAAATTCTTTGATGGTAGGAAATCCCTTACCTTGTCAATATTCTCGATATAAAGAAGAAGTAAATATCAGAATCTTGCAATGTGATATAAATGTATATAGCTTGAATGGGTTTAAAATTTTAGAATATGGGTTTTTATGTATAATTATAAATATTATTTTTGGATCAGAATATATTATCTAAGGTTTTAATTACAAAAAGTCTTAAATCTTACATAAAATTGTAAAAAATATTTACTATATTTACTCTGTTAAACCAGGAAGACTTACTCTGTTAAACCAGGAAGACCTATAGAAAATAGTATTTTGCAAATGAATAATTTGTAGCAGTCTAAAATGGAAAGTTATATACAGTGAAATTCTTCTGAAAAGCTATCTAGGAAACCTCTAGAAAATAGTATTTTGCAAATGTACTATTTGCAGCCACATTGTCTTAAATGGAAACTTATTACACTGAAATTCTTCATAAAACTATTGCTTATATTTTCAATTTTAAGGAAAAATATAGTTCTTCATTTTGTGTAATTGTTTTAGATAATTATTTTAGGAAATGGTTTTTTAGTAAGAATGGGCTGATATAAATTTGTACGAAATCATTAATTTTTTCTATTTAAAAATTATTTTTTAATACAGAAATAGATTCAAGATGCTGAAAAACCCTTGGGACACTCGGATTATACAGAAATAATCACCTCAAATCTGTGGATCTAATAATTTCTTGCCAAAATTTTGAGCAAATGTCAAAAATAATCATTTTGTAAAACGTTTAGACTACTACTTTCCAGAATAAAGTTTGTTTTACATTGAGCATTACTTTATAAAGACTATGCTTTTTACTTTGAGCATTGCTTTATAAAGACTCTGCGTTTTACTTTGAGCATTATTTTATAAAGACTCGGCATTTAAAGAAGGATCCACGAGATTGTCCCCAAAGTGGAGGCCAACAGATAAAGAGTATCTTCTTTAACCAGGTTGGTGAGAATTTAAATATTTTCAAAGACACAGTGACAAAGACAGGATAGCTGAAAAAAATACAAAAAAGTATACTACCAATATGAGCAGCCAACCATTATCTAAAATTTATGTTTGTTAAGTAAACATTCTTAAAAATCAGCAGCCAACTGTATGTACTTGTAATTTGAGTATCTTTTTCTAACAAAGTTAGCGTACTTGTAATTTGGGTATCTTTTTCTAACAAAGTTAGCATTTACTTATCATTTGGCACCATTAGTTGACAATGGACATTACAACAGTGTACAGCAGTTGAGAACATAGCTGTAATAAGTGCCTAGAGAAAGAAGAGAAAGAATCCAACATTAGCTAGCCTTGTAAGGTGGGTATCCTTAAATAAACTCAAGTCTTTGGCCGGAAGAAAAATAAACATCAGCAAAATAAGAACTGGTTCACATACTGTTCAGTGCAAGATTAGCCATGACTACACCGACCTGGTGGGATAAAGGATATGCAAGTTTTGCAACACAAACAAGGTTGATAGTAAAGAACACAGCCTCCTGCAACGTGCAGCATATAACTAGTAATTGCAAGAAGTTCAAGATCGCGTTCAAGATGGCTGACAGCATTCATACATTGCAGTTAAATTAAAAATAATTCAATTTATATATTAAATTAAATAGTTAAAAAATAGATAATGGAGTTCATAATTGATAACTTTTCATATGGATCCATGACCAAAACACTAAATTCAGTGTTGACCAAATACCCACACCTTTGATATTTATTGGAATTTTTCCCATAAATGATGTATAATAAAATATGCAACAGCTTCAAGTGAGGATGGAACTCATAACCTTTTATTTATTTTGTGTACCAAGAATGTTTTGTGTACCAAGAATGTGATGTGGGAATGACTATTACATTTCGAACAAAGTAAAACATCATAAAAATAGAATAAGCCATTAATTAGAATATCTACTAACAGAGATCCTATACAGCAACATTGCTAAAAACATCAAAATATTGGTATCCCACAGGCCAATCTGGTCTGTAAAGAGGGAAAAAAATACAATGTTAAGAGTTGCTTATAAGAAGCACTCCTCTATAGTGTCAAGCCCCTCCGTCTTACAAAATCTGCTAAGGGTCTCTGTTAAGGGTTCATACCGAAAAAATTCCGTGTGCAGAGCAAAGTGAACAAGATGGGTATACATTCTAGATCTGAGACTTCTCATGAACCATTGAATAATTGAATAAAACCCAGAATATGATATTCATTGCAACGAGAGAGAACCGAGGTGCTCTGCAGCTTGGGTGGGTGGGGATCCATCTAATAGTGCATTGGATCTAGACAGTGCATCTGATGCATTGAATATTACATTACCACAGACCTATCTAAACTTAGGTGGGTGGGCATTTATCTAGACAGTGCATTTGATGCATTGAATATTACATTAGCACAGACCTATCTAAACTTAAGTGGGTGGGGATTTATCTAACAGTGCATCAATGATCTAGACCTTGCATTGAATATTACATTAGCACAGACCTATCTAAACTTAGGTGGGTAGGGATTTATCTAACAGTGCATCAATGATCTAGACCTTGCATCTGATGCATTGAATATTACATTAGCACAGACCCATCTAAACTTGGGTGGGTGGGGATCCATCTGATAGTGCATTGGATCTAGACAGTGCATCTGATGCATTGAATATTACATTAGCACAGACCTATCTAAACTTAGGTGGGTGGGGATTTATCTAACAGTGCATCAATGATCTAGACCTTGCATCTGATGCATTGAGTATTACATTAGCACAGACCCATCTAAACTTGGGTGGGTGGGGATCCATCTAATAGTGCATTGGATCTAGACAATGTATCAATATTACATTAGCACAGACCTATCTAAACTTTGGCGGGTGGGGATCTATCGAACAGTGCATTAAACACAGACCCATCTAAACCTGGACCCTGGTTTAATATACGCGTCGAGGTTGAGAAGCTGCAAGATCGATATATGGAGTTCAGACAAATGGGGTATGTATTAAATATTAGACTTAGATATATGCAACCTCTAGCTTTTTCGAAGTGCATATCAAACCCAGGCTTAGTGGGTCTATGCTAGTTCAGCTTTCATGGGTGAGAGGGTGAGGGTGAAATTGTGCGGGGCTGGGTTCAAGTTCTACAGCTTCCTAATCAACAATGGCAACCGATTACTCTTTAGTTTTGACAAGAATCACTCTCATTCTGTCCAATTAACTACATACATTGTACAATTCATCCAACTAGCAACACACATTGTGCATTCACCACCTGAGAGTGCATTCCCATAGCTAGCTACCTAAAATCTCAATCTCAGAGAATACTCGGCTACCATCTAATATTAGTGAACATATACAAACAAAATATATACCATATTGTGGGATATACATTGACTTGAACAGCTCAGAGGAATCAAACAAACAAGCATACTCTTCATCGGAGCTAACAGATCCAGATCCAGATTATTGAATAAGAGGACAGACAAACTTACTCTTACTGTCAGCAGCTGAAGCCGAACCCAATGCAATTAAAATAGAAACGACGATCAAAGTTCTAGTCGCCATGGGATGGGACGGAAGATGAGATCTCGTTCAACAACAACAACAGAAGTGATATCTAACAGTAGTCCCGAGACTTTCTCCGCTGTAATAGGCTGTCAGAGAACCCTTAAGTGGTACTGCTACATAACCGGATGCCACAGTCCAAGCCGGTCGAAAACAAATATGATTTACAATTTTCAATTAGATTTACAACATACGTAAAATGTGTTTATATATATATTAAGTTGGAGAGGATTGAACATCTTTTTCATAGTGATGTCTCAACCATAGATTTTCAATTAAAAACAGTTGTTTGATTAATGGTTAAACTAATTTTGTTTTTGGCCATGCTATTTTAGTGATAATGTAATTTCAAATTTGGCTGGGGGTTTGACATAATTATAAGCATTATTAACAAACAAACTAGAGAAACCTCGATTTTGGATTTTTTTTCATTAAGATTGGTGAGGAATTAGTGTCGAAAATATATTAGGTTGGTAATTTTGTCAAAGCTTCAAGGGGAGCGGAAGTTAATGAGTACACATCATTTGCCACGTGGTCATTTGTTATTCAAGGTAGCATGGTACCTTATGTCTAAGTAGGGTTAGCATTTGCTACTTGGTCATTGTTATAGAAGGTAGCGTCGTACCTTGTTTCTAAGTAGGGTTAACTTTAACAATAAGAATGGGGGAGATTGCATGTGTGAATAGTTTTATTTTTTGGTTGGAAAGTCGATTGATGGTGGAGATATGATGTCTAGAGGATAATGACTTAAATATAAATAATAACCATATAGAGTTTTAATATTGTATGTATATGTTATAATGATACAGCTATAAGTCAATTCCCCTTTCCTAATCTCTTGGCCTTGTTGCTTATTTGAAAAGGAGAAAAGAATTATTAGATATGAATTTTTAATAAGAAAGCTTATTTGAAAAGAGAAAAGAATTAGATATGAATTTTTAATAAGAAAGCTTATTTGAAAAGAGAAAAGAATTATATATAAATTTGAATGAGACACTTTAATTTATTAAATTAAATTATGGAAAGTAATTAGTAGGGTTAGAAACTCCAACCATGTCTAATTTATTAGTTGATTGGTTCAAAATAAGAAGAAAGAAAAGATCCTAGAAATATGATAGGTTTTTGTAAAGACTTTAAAGCGATGTTTGATTTTTTATTATAAAATATATAATTAACTATTTGATTAAATATTTAATTTTAAATTTGACTTATAAAAATTTAAGGAGTTTTTCAAAATAATAATAATTTAATTTTAAGGTTCAAGGCAAGTTATATATTAAATTGGTGTATAAGAGCTTTTTGTTTGTGGGATAAGGGACCCCTTTCGTGTGCATACCTTTAAGTCCATTTAATCATCAACCATTTGATAAAAAAAATATTTTAAAAATTAAATATCTCATTTGAAATTTGATTAATAAGAATTTAAAGATTCACAATAATTAAAAAAAAAAAAAAGAGAAGAATTAAAAAATATTTGTCCAAAATGACATGTTTATTTGTACAAGTGAAAATATTTTGAGAAGTGAATCATTTTCATTTAAAGAACCATATAAAATACACTTTTTATCAAATTTATTTACAATTTGGATATAACATTTATGTCTTAAAAGATTGAACTTTGCATCTTTTTTTTTCATGAAGAAACAAAGGTCTTGAGGTAATCTCTATATCTTATTAGTCCCTGTCGTAGGCATAGAGGGACTATAGCAATCGATAATTCGTTGACTTCATATTAAGTTGTCTTTTGACCAAAAATATTTGCATATTATCTACTGTTGAAACCAGGGAACTGAAAACATTGATTTTTATATAATAAAAAGTACCATATTTGTCATGATTTGATTGGACAACGGAATGGAGGTCTTATTGTCAGCTTCGTTATTCCCAATGTTATATATGTTGGCATATCCAAAGTATTTGATCGTATATGGTATTTTTGAATCATATATTTTCTTATGCATTGGTCGAAGGTGGATTAATGCTAACATTAGTTCGAATGTTTGGTTTAGCATTTTCTGCTAGGTAAATTTATGGCAATGTTTGATATGTTGGCATATCCAAAGTTTGGCCTTCCAATACATTCTCTACTGTTCGAACTATTGTTACTTAAATTATAATAAATTTTTGGGATACGTCAGAGACCTACCACATTGCATTTTTTTCTTAAATGTTTAGAGAACATTTCTGACAGACTTAAATGTTTACCTAACAGGCTTGGCAGTGTTGAATGTTTACTTAGCAGGCTTGTTACAATACGTTTTCTTCAGTTTTATTTATTTATATGCTTCAGCGCCATTGTTGGTTCACTGGTTCATGCTTGTTTTTTGCATCTCCACTGATTTCTTAATTGTCTGTTGTTCTTGTTCTTGTTTGGTTGTTCGTGTTGTTGCAGTTTGCACGTTTGGGGTTCTGCAACCGCGATTGGAACTACGTCATTCCTGGTGGACTGGTTGTTGCTTTTTTGTTTGTTCGTTGTGTGTTGTTTATTGTTGTTTGTTTCGACTTTGCAGGGTTCGGGTCCTGCGGCTACAGTTGGGCCTTTTGGTGCTTCTTAACTGGGTTGTTATTTGATGTCTGTTCTTGTTTGCCTAGGGTTTTCAGTGTTGGGATGATGCATCCGCAGTTGGATATGTTGTTACATTCTTTTGCAATGGAATCTCCATAAAATACTATTAAGATAAAAGAACATACAAAAAAATTGCAGTCGATGTAAATTGCATCTCTTACCCGTTGAACCAGAGTTTGTCGGCCTCAAACTATATTTCATAGCTGGCAATGTTTTTTCCATGGTTTATGTCTTAATATGGTTTCATAGTTATGAGAGTAAGTTTTCTTGTGTGAGCGATATAGTTGTTCTCTCCCTTTTTTTTCCCTCTTGTACACTGTGTTTCAGGTTCTATAGTTTCTCACGTTTCTATGGTCATTATGATCGACCGTCATTTGGTTGCATACTTAACCAGTTTTATGGACGCAACTTCGCGAATAGGTGCTATCGAAGTATGGCAGCTCGTGTTCGGTGTATACATCTTGCACCCAGAACTTATGTTCTCTACAATTTGACCCTACACTCCTTGAAGTCGCAACTGTGCCTTTGCCTGTGATGATTTTGTCTATCCCACCTACCTTTCCATAGTCGAGTTTTCAAAGTTTGGCGGGTTGATGTGTTTCCGGGTTCAGAAAATTTAAAAGAATTTGTCACTCTCGTCCATCCCCGCTACCTTTCGCCCTTCCCAATAGACATTAATTATGCTTTGAAAAGTCACAACGGACCAGATAGGTTCGAAAAAAATGGCTTTAACAAGCAGAAAGATCAAGGACATCTCCCATTAAAATGAATAGATAGGCGAATATTATGGGATCTGGTAATTTCTTTTGCCTGCATTTTGAATTTGCAAAAAAATATTTGGCTCTTTTGGTTTTCTTAAAGGCTTCGACATAGTGCACGAACATGTCACCCACAGAGGCCTTGACGTCATGTCCCTCTTTAATATTGTGCATATCTTAGATGTCAGATTTGAGAATCTGATCAGATATGGGAATGTTAATACGTGTTATTAGTCAGTATTCAGGGTACATATTCGAAAAGATTGGCATTAATAAGCGAAAATATCGAGAACATTTGTCATTAAAACGAATTAACACAAAATCTACGGAAGATCATCCAGCATTGTTTTTAAATACTTATTGCCATTTCTCTCTATCATCAAAGAGTTGCACTTTAGCGTGCCTTCATTCTAATGGTCCTGGTCATGGACATGTAAGACAACTTAGAGATGTGATTGAGGCCCAGATGAAAGAAGAGAGACTAGTTTTATGTGACATGAGCTTTGAATAAAAAAGAAACTTTGTTATCCAACAGAAACTCAGAGAGGAGGGAAAAAAGAGAACAAGTATCTTTTGGTTGGTGTTCTCCCTATATTTGATGCTTTGGTTGGTTGAAAAGGCTGCCTAGAGATTTGTTTGTTGAAATTTTTTGATTTCTTGCTAGGAGTTGTAATGGATTTTAAGGTCACGTGCAAAATACTTCTTCGTTGAAGTATATAGTTTCTTCCAACAACACAGATTTGGCAAGTGTATCGATTTCTGCAGAAAGCACAAGAATTTATCTTCCTTGGGGGCGTTGCACTTACCGTAGCTTGCAAAATGGTCTATGATGTCCATAAATGATGAGAAATATTACTCCATTTGTGAATGTAACCAGAGGCGGGTAACATAAACTGTATGGGTGGATAAAACGACATATTATCACTACAAAAGTTTTTATTTCAAAGTTTGTTGAGCTACTTCTAGGTGTGGTAACTGACTTGACAGAAAGCTATGTTCTTTGTCAAAGTTTGTTCGGTTTCCTCTGGATGTAGTTGCGGACTCCACATCTTTGGCATCACCTCCGAACATTCCAGACCTTTCTGTGGGCCGCCATATTTTCCACCGCTATGACGAAAGATATATTCTGATGTGATCTACAACATTTGATACACTTGCCAGATCTGTGTTGATGCGTTCTGTAGCATTTGATACACTAGCCAGACCTGTGTTTCCCGAAGAAGCCATGTACTTAAACAGAATAACATTTTGCAACTGGCTTGCACGTTCCTTCCAATTTACTGTAATAAAACAAAGAAGTTCAACATACAAATCTTCTGGCAGGATTTTCAACCAAACAGATGATCGAATACATGGAGAATAGCAGTGAGAACATTCTTGAATTTTTTTCCCGTCCCATAGCTAATGTCACATAAAACAACTCCCTCGACTTTGAATTTGGCCTGGATTGCATTTCTAAGTTGTCTCGGATGTCAATGGTTAGGAACATTGCAAGGAAAGCACCTTAAACCCCAAGTTTTCGACGATAGAGGGAAATTAATACTTGACAAACAATGGGATGTTGAATAACCAGCCATTGTAAGCAGGCCATATCTGGAAGAGACAAGCTATTCAAAAAACTGGGATAGATCTAGTTGGCAGCACCAATTAAGCCCAAGACCGGAAATTGATATTCAACTCATTTTTTATGAATAAAGGATTTGATCGTCAAGAAAACTGTCAACAAGCTTCATCAATGTACATATTTTTTCTGGTCGACGGTAGGCCAAATCACAATCATTGTGGCAAATAATCTTAGTTGTATTTTGTAACCCATATTATTTGAATATAGAATAATTGTGGTTTTAAAAAAAAAAAAGTGTTTTCCAATCTTTGGTATTGCTTTTCATTTTATTTTGTACCTTTTTTCCTTGTGTGTCATTAAACATGGACGACAAGCTTTTCTTTCTGCTCATCATTACTTCAATTTAAATAAATGCTACTATGTTCATTGCTTACATTTTACATTGAAGAATAATTTTTCATAGTCCATACTTATGTGGCGTGGGCCCTATACTTAAAGAAAGAAATTGGAGGACCCATCCTGCTTTCACTCTTCGGGTCCCATAAATAGAATGAATTAATGACTTACAACAAGGCAGCTCAAGTGTTGACGCAATGTTCCTGTTCAATATCTTGCATATATTGCATCTTCTTCTGTTGGAATAAATATAAAAACTTCCTCTTGGGCAAAACTTAGCCAATTATCTAGCCACCGGGTCCCAGGTTTGCGATATTCAACAACTATGTTCCTTGTTCTGTCATATACATCTTGCAACCAAAGAGCTTCTGTGATCTGCAATTTATGCTTTAACTAGTGATAACTCACCAGGGGTTCAAAAAGCTTGGCATTAATAAAGGAACGATTGAAGTTGCCTTAATTACTTAAATCACACCAAATTTTCATTACATTTAATTTAATTTAGATATTAATGTTTATGAAGAGTCGATGTTTGCTCATGTCATTGCAAGGAATACAAGATGAATAGATGATAAGGAGTTTATCTCGTTGAAACCACAATGCAAATTCATGTTTCTCGTTGCGTTATATACATCTTGCAGTCAAAACTTTTGTGGTTTCAACGAAATTTGCGAACCGAAGAGCATCCTGCAAATTGGGAGATCATTTGCATTTGAAACAAAAACAATCCATTGATATATATTAGTATGGATACTATTCAAATAAATATCAAAACTTACTCCAATAATACACATTAGTATGAATACTATTAAAATAGATATCAAACCTTTCTCTTGGCCAATACTTAGCCAATTATCTGGCCACCAGGCCCCGGGTTGGCGGTATCCAACACCTATGTCCCCTGTTCTGTCATATACATCTTGCAGCCAAACAACTTTAGTGATCTGCAGTTTATGATTTTACTAGTAAGAACCCACCAGGGGTTTGAAAACATTGCCATTAATAAACAGAAAAAAAAAAAAAAAAAAGATTTTTTGACTATCAGATACTTATCCCTTTTCCCCTTTTTGTTTTCTCGTCCATTATCACTTTCCGGTTTTATACTTAGTCGTCTTTCTATGATCGGCGGTTGCAGGGTTCGCGGGCTTACATATCTTCATCTCCATTTGTATATTCACATGATGAATCTGATCGGTCGTTGTTCCTTTCCATACTTAGTCAATTTTATGGTCGCAATTATTGGGCTGGCGCATACGAACTCGCCTTTTCTTCTTTCCGCCTGTTATCGCTTTCTGGATATATACTTAGTCACCTTTCTATGATATCCAGTTCCAGGGTTGGCGGGTTGACATGTCTTCATCTCCATCTCTATCCTCACAAGACGAATCCGACTGACCGTTGTTCCCTTCCATACTTAGCCAATTTTATGG
>ML855524.1:15014-28231 GCA_009831015.1 Picea engelmannii | reverse complement strand
GGAACTTATGATCAAGGAAATCGAATGGGTATTGGAATATATATGCAGTTATCTGTAGAGAAATTGAAATCAATATATAGAAAGGCATAAACATACGAAGTTGATTAAGTGAAATATGCAAAAAAGGATTGTTTTTCAAAGAAATCAAGGTAGAAAATAAGGATAAAATAGTTACATGGGAATTGATGATCAAGGAAATCAACTAGGTATCGTAATACATAGGCAATTAAACGTTAAGAAAATGAAAAGTTTGTGTATCAACGAAATTATGATGAATATGCCACAACGTAGAATACTAGATAGTGAATGATTGAAGGCATATTCTGATTTGAAAATTGGGAAGAATTACCTTGAAGGAATTTATTGGAGCATATCCATATATAGGAAGATGTAAACATAAAAAGTTTATTAAGTGAAATATACATAAAAAGTTCGTGTATCAAGGAAATGAAGGTAGAAGAGGAGTTACAGTGGAATTGATGATCAAGGAAATCAACTAGTTATTGGAATATATAGGTAGCTAGCCATCAAGAAAAGGAATTTGCAAAAAGGAAAGTTCAATAATGAAGTTCAATAGAGAATGTTCAATACACGAAAAAATGAGAAAAGTGTTGGAACAATGGAAAAAAAGTAAATTCGAGAAAGTGTGCATGGACATAAGGATCAAATAGTTGCAAAAACTCCAATATAGAGAAGCATTTGTAAGAAAAAAAAGAGTAATCATATTGTTCGTTATCCTATATTGAAAAGCTATGAATTTTGGGAAACATAAGGTATTGATAAAGCTTAAATAATGGAAAATTGGTTGAGCATTGAAGCTATCAAGACATTGATGTTGAGCACATGAAGGACAAAAGTTTGAGAATGATTATGATAAGAAAAGATCAATATTGAATGATTAGATATGTACTATTTTATTTGAAATTGTCAAAATTGACTCGGGGCATTCAATAGAAAATTAATATGTATTGCATGACTGCTGTGAAGGGGATGTTCTAAGAGAGACCACGGTTTCTAATGAAAATGTGGTGGAGGGGATCCAGAATGGTTGCGTTAACCTCCACCAAGCCAATACCATGCTGGATTTGAATTTGGTCAAGCTCATAACAACCCTCTGAACATAAATGAATTCTCATCAGGCTGGTAGGTGGGAAGGCCTCCTCAAGATTTAATTGAGGGGATGGGGGTAGAATGCCCACTTGTAAGGATTCTGGACCTGACCACGGACATGGGAATTCGATTCCCATGCAATCTTGGTGAGGAAGGAAAGAAAGGAAGCATGGTGTGGGAAGAGAGGGCCTGGGATGAGTGCAAAGAAGAGAGCAGAGATCTCGGGTCCGAGGAAGTATTGAAAGTGAACAAGTTAGTTTTGATCATAGAGAATAGAGAGACATAGATAGAAGAAGGAGAGTAACCTTTTTCCTTACCTATTCCTCTATGGGGAGAAGGAGAGTAACCTTCATCCCTAACTTTCGTTGAGCTGGATGTAAGAGATTGAATCTCACATCATCGTGGCCTAAGCTCGGGGGTGGACTTTGATAAATCCATTGGGAGTGACTGAGCCTAAGGTTGGGTTGAAACAAGAACCCCTCTCAGTAGTCGCATCATGCCTTATGGTTCTGATAAGTGTTTTTATGCCTTGAGTTGTAAATCAGAAATAATGGATGCATGCTTGTTTTTATATGCCTATAAATGGTTTCTGTATTGAATGATTAAATTTAGAGTATGCGTTCGTTCCTTGATAAATTTTACATCTGCCTGATTTACCCTAGGATCTAGTTTAATTCCTCAAAATCATTTTCCCAAGGGAATTTCATCACTTTCCTAGAGTCAAGTGAGTACTTCCCTGATTGCACAGGTTGAATTTCACAATCACTACGAGGACTATGTCTATTAAGATCAGGAGAGGTAGTGTAGATATGCACAGGCTCTCTATGAGGCAAGAAGAGACTAAGAACCACGTAAGTGCTAGACTAGATGAATGAGCGAAAGAGTTGTGCAGAAGACCCTTCTAGGTGTTAAGTCTAGGAGAAAGAGCACAATGCTCTTAAATACTTCATAATTGACGAAGTTCATGAGGATAGTGAGATTCAGGTATTGAAAGGAATACCCTTTCATTTGGAAGATGGACAGATGAGACCCATTCAAGAGGTTACAAGGTCTATCACGACCACTGGATTTGAAGAAGGAGACTAGGCATTAATGCCTCGACTACTTGAGTCTTCACAAGTTCACACATCGAGAGATTTTCAAGTTAGCACTGCCAAGTCTTCCAAAATTTGTAGACACAAAATAACCTAGACCATGGATCCAATGAACTATCAGGACCCTCCTTTACCACCGGATTGGCGATATCGGAGTTAACACATCGGGAGAATCGTACATTGGTGCAACTAAACTTCTGAAACCAAAAGTTGCAATGTGATATGGACGATTGGATTGAGGAAGGTCATGGAATGTCGATCTGACGCGAGAATATTAATGCAAGGATTACGTTGTAATTAAAAATTCCCTAAGGACCAAGCTCAGAAGAGACAAGATCTTTTCAGAAGCATAGATGAGGTCCAAGAAGTGAACTTGATTCAAGGTCACAAGCTCAAGAGGTCAAGTGCAAAGTCTGTCAAGAAGGCACCAGAAGTATTCTAAGGAAGTAGAGGGTTGAGCCCTTTAAAAACAGAGCAAGTTCAAGAAGCTCAGTAGAGATAGCGCAAAGTCGCAAGTAGAGCGCAAGTGAGTGCCAGGGCCATGTTTTGGTTTCATTGACAAAGATCAAGAGGAGGAGAGACAATGGTTTTCAGATCAACTGTGGAGGAACAGATTTGCGTCATTGGAATCCATGTCCACACACCCAGGAGGATACCCGAAAACGCCAGAAGCCGTAACATTCCTGACCATCCTTCGATAAGGGACACATAGCGAGAGATCAACATTTCGCTGATTCGCAACTTAGGCAAGTGAAAGGGAAGTTGGCAATTTGATATGTGTCATTTCATCGAGGAGAGATCTGGACCATTGATTGACCAGGGAGAACGTGGGATATCGAAAGTTCAGGGATCAAGAAAAGGGAGGTGAGCAGTCCTCCAACTTTGGGAGATGCAAAGTAGTGAAGTGAGAAATCACGATGTGCTTGAGAGTTGGCCTCAGGTCACATTGTAGAAGGTTAAGAATTGGAGGTAGTACACGTTAGGCCCTTTTCGGGAGTTCGAGAGTCAGGAGAGTCGGACTTTATTCGCATGCAAATACCCAACATGCGAAATCAGGAAGTCACGAAGCACCCTTTGGTTAGTCCTGTGGTGATAGCCTGAGGTCATATGAAGGAAGGGGATACCATGGAGAGCTAGAACCTATTTCCCAAACACTTCAAAGGGGCCAGGAAAGAGACTGCAGGTTTGGAAGAACCTGCAATTGAATAAAAGGGAACCTAGGGAGAGTTAAGGAAAAATGAAATTTTATATATGCCCCATCGTGGGTGTGTTACAAATTAGTATCAGGGCATGGTTAAAACACTTGGCCTGCTTGGGCTCATAGACGAGTCACTTAGAAATATATTGGATTACTTTTAAGAGAGTGACACTCTACCTTACCTCTTTTTTAAAATGTCTTCTTAAAATTGTTATTAAATAAAGGAATGAAAATTTCTTATATGTGTGTGCATTTAATAAATTGAATCATGTATTCTTCATAAAGTAATAGACTATTAGCTAACAATGAGTGTTTTTTTTATTATCAATAGTCAAGCAGTTAGTAAATCACTGAAAAACCTCAAGAATAAAGGATAGTGACGTTTCATGAAGTGGGGTATGGCTCCCACAATAGAGATGAAGAATCTAACGAAAGGAGGGCAGTGGAAACCCCCCCCTAATCTGGTTGAAACTGTTAGGAGCCTTAGAGCTGAATTATAGAGTTGCAAGGATGGCAATGAGAGATTGGTAAAGGCGAAATAAGAACAAACATAAATTAACGTAGTCTTGTTGCAGATCTTGTCTGACACAAAGAGGAAACTATAGTATGAACCCACAACCAGTCATGTGGACCGACAACATAAGAAGAGAAGTCAAAGTCTTCCTGAGATCTGGAAACATCACTCCATAAGTGACCACACTGGGAGAAGTTCCTCGAAGAAGGTCCAATGTGGACACTCATTAGTAGAATCCTCTAGAAAGGAAGCTGGAAAATCCGAAGGATATTCTAGCAGCAGAGCAAGCTCACATTCTCAAAGGAAAGGAAAGAAGCGGATGGGTTCCAAAAATCATGATCCTGAAGAATTCAAGAAATCCAAACCACCCTCTTTCGATGGAGAGATTAGGATGGGAGAAGAGGCTGAAGTTTGGCTGCTTGTTTTAAAGAAATACTTCAGAGTCCATGATTACTCTGAAAACTTGAAGGCTTGAATAACCATCTTTAACCTAAATGGAAAGGATTCCATTTGTTGGAAAGACCTTAGGAATGTGAAAGGAGTCCATGAGAAGGACATATCATGGAAACAGATTGAGAAATACTTCAGGAAGTAGTATCTATAAGAGAGATACATGGATGGGAACACTAAAGAATTCTATAAACTAAGGCCAGGGAAACTCACCATAGATGAAATTGTCAATAAATTCCTTGAACTACTAAGGTATGTACCCTACATAGAAGATGAAAAAGTAAAAATGCAGTGGTTCATTAGTGGATTACCTCAGACCCAACCAGGACAGGATTGAGTTCGATGAGCCAAATACGTTAGAAGAAACTATCTGGAAGGTGAGGTATTGTCATGTATAGTTTGGGAGTAAGACAAGACCTCACGAGGACTGGAAGAAGAGGAGTAGTTAGGATTCCAGAAGAAGGGGTTTAAACCCTCAAAACATAAGAACTATATAAAATATTATAGAAGGAGCCTTCCTAATAGGAGTGTGTATCAACAAAATTTCCCCCCTCAAAGTTGAAGTAAACCATTTAAGATAGTCCCAGAAAATACCGATAACCTAAAGAAGGAACCCTTAAAATGTTGGTGTTGTGGAGAATATCATCAATTGAGGGACTGCCCACACAGACAAAAAAACAGTAAGAGATGATGTGGCTACCATCATCAATGATGTGGCTAAGAGCATGGCATGAATCTATGCAGCCTTGGACAATATTCAAGCCGACGAACAAACTTCAATATTGGAGATGTAAGGTATCATCGCCTACCATCTAATTTCTATTTTAATTGAACCAGGTTCTAATTTGAGTTATGTGGCCCCTCAAACTGTTGATAAGTCTAAAATGCAACCAATTAGACTGTTGATAAGTGTAAACTATAACCAGTTATCCATTTGGAATTAAGAAATGGATTAAATGGATAGAGCATCAAGAAAAACTAGAGATCGATATTTGAGAAAAGAGGTGAGTATAAATCACATGAATTAGTATAAAATTTAAGGGAATGGTGTGTGAGGTTTAATTGGAAGATTTGTGGAAATTGTTCTGTAAGTTTATTTGTATGGAGGAAGGATGTTGAAAAATGGATGTTTAAGATAATGTATATGATTTGAACTCTAGAACCAAAATGATTGGTTCTAGAGTCAAATATAATGAATGTCAAACCTACTAAGTGAGGTTGAGAAACCTACCATTAGTTTAGGAGTGTTTAAATGGTGGAGTGATAAATATAACAAATTACACTAAGCACTAGAACATTGAGACATTGATGTAAAAATATCCAAATTTCATAGAAAATGGGTGAAGTGTCAATAAGGAAATTTTTGATGCAAAAAGAGTCTAAGCGAGAGTGGAGATAAACAATCATGGATTCTACAGAAGTGTCACAAGTAAACATGTGAATGGAGTATGTGTCAATTGTGAAATGATGAGAGGAGGGAAGAAAATTGTTGGATTTGATGGATGGGATTGAGGTGCTTACTTTTAAGTTAGGAGGAATATGACACAAGGACACAAGAGTCCATAGGAACAACGCTATTCCTTCCTATATCTATAAACTCATACAATTGATACATTTCCATTTAGAATGTTAAATTACAAAAATCTAAAAGGTGGTTGTGTCATTGGCGAAATACCGAATACATGAGTACGTAAGCATAATAAAGTTGATTTAGTGAAAGATGCATAATAACGTTGGGTATTAGTGGAATAAATGTGTCGAAGAAGCTTAGAAACTTTACATGGAAATTACGATGAACATGACACAACATAGAATAATCGATAGTGAGCAATTGAATGTGGAATCTGATTTATAATTTGGGAAGAATTAATTTGAGGGAATTGATGTAATCACCCAGGGAAAAAGTATAAATTCTTAAGTTTGTTCGGAGTCGATATGCATTGAAAATTGTAAGTCGAAAGAAATCTGATAGTTTAAGGGGAATAAGTTTGATAGGGGCTTGTGAGTTTTACCCTTTTGATAGGGGCCTTATCGTCAAGAATATCTCTCATAAATGGAATACGACAAATATTTGTAAATTTTGCACTGATTATTATGTGAGATTCGTAATTTGGCTGCTTGTTTTAAAGAAATACTTCAGAGTCCATGATTGCTCCGAAAACTTGAAGGATTGAATAACCATATTTAACCTAAATGGAAAGGATTCCATTTGTTGGAAAGAACTTAGGAATGTGAAAGGAGTCCATGAGAAGGACATATCATGGAAACAGATTGAGAAATACTTCAGGAAGCAGTATCTGTAAGAGAGATACATGGATGGGAAGACTAAAGAATTCTATAAACTCAGGCCAGGGAAACTCACCATAGATAAAATTGTCAATAAATTCCTTGAACTACTGAGGTATGTACCCTACATAGAAGATGAAAAAGTAAAAATGCAGTGGTTCATTAGTGGATTACCTCAGACCCTACCAGGACAGGATTGAGTTCGATGAGCCAAATATGTTAGAAGAAACTATCTGGAAGGTGAGTTATTGTCATGTATAGTTTGGGAGTAAGACAAGAACTCACGAGGACTGGAAGAAGAGGAGTAGTTCAGGATTCCAGAAGAAGGGGTTTAAACCCTCAAAACATAAGAACTATATAAAATATTCTAGAAGGAGCCTTCCTAATAGGAGTGTGTATCAACAAAATTTCCCCCCTCAAAGTGGAAATAAACCATTTAAGATAATCCCAGAAAATACTGATAACCTAAAGAAGGAACCCTTAAAATGTTGGTGTTGTGGAGAAGATCAATGATTGAGGGAATGCCCACACAGATAACAAAATAGTAAGAGATTATACAATATCCAAGAAGCTACTATCATCAATGATGTGGCTAGGAGCATGCCATGAATCTATGCAGCCTTGGACAATATTCAAGCCCACCAACAAGCTTCAATATTGGAGATGTAAGGTATCATCGCCTACCATGTAATTTCTATTTTAATTGAACCAGGTTCTAATTTGAGTTATGTGTCCCCTCAGACTGTTGATAAGTCTAAAATGCAACCAATTAGAATATTGATAAGTGTAAACTGTAACCAATTATCCATTTGGAATTAAGAAATGGATTAAATGGATAGAGCATCAAGAAAAACTAGAGATCGATATTTGAGAAAAGAGGTGAGTATAACTCACATGAATTAGTATAAAATTTAAGGGAATGGTGTGTGAGGTTTAATTGGAAGATTTGTGGAAATTTTTCTGTCAGTTTATTTGTATGGAGGAAGGATGTTAAAAAATGGATGTTTAAGAGAATGTATATGATTTGAACTCTAGAACCAAAATGATTGGTTCTAGAGTCAAATATAATGAATGTCAAACCTAATGAGTGAGGTTGAGAAACCTACCATTAGTTTAGGAGTTTTTAAATGGTGAAGTGATAAATATAACAAATTAAACTAAGCACTAGAACATTGAGACATTTATGTAAAAATATCCAAATTTCATAGAAAATGGGTGAAATGTCAATAAGGAAATTGTTGATGCAAAAAGAGTCTAAGCGAGAGTGGAGATAAACAATCATGGATTCTACAGAAGCGTCACAAGTAAACATGTGAATGGAGTATGTGTCAATTGTGAAATGATGAGAGGAGGGAAGACAATTGTTGGATTTGATGGATGGGATTGAGKTRCTTACTTTTAAGTTAGGAGGAATATGACACAAGGACACAAGAGTCCATAGGAACAACACTATTCCTTCCTATATCTATAAACTCATACAATTGATACATTTCCATTTAGAATGTTAAATTACAAAATTCTAAAAGGTGGTTGTGTCATTGGAGAAATACCGAATACATGAGTATGTAAGCATATAAAGTTGGAGAAATACCGAATACCGAATACCGAATACACGAAAAATGAGAAAAGTGTTGGAACAATGGAAAAAAATGAAATTCGAGAAAGCGTGGATGGACATAAGGATCAAACAGTTGGAAAAACTTCAATATAGAGAAGCATTTGTAAGAAAAAAAAGAGCAATCATATTGTTAGTTATCCTATATTGAAAAGCTATGAATTTTGGGAAACATAAGGTATTGATAAAGCGTAAATAATGGAAAATTGGTTGAGCATTGAAGCTATCAATACATTGATGTTGAGCACATGAAGGACAAAAGGTTGAGAATGATTATGATAAGAAAAGATGAATATTGAACGATTAGATATGCACTATTTTATTTGAAATTGTCAAAATTGACTTGGGGCATTCAATAGAAAATTAATATGTATTGCATGACTGCTCTGAAGGGGATGTTCTAAGAGAGACCATGGTTTCTAATGAAAATGTGGTGGAGGGGATCTAGAATGGTTGCGTTAACCTCCACCAAGCCAATACCATGCTGGATTTGAATTTGGTCAAGCTCAGAACAACCCTCTGAACATAAATGAATTCTCATTAGGCTGGTAGGTGGGAAGGCCTCCTCAAGAGTTAATTGAGGGGATGGGATAAGAATGCCCACTTGTAAGGATTCTAGACCTGACCACAGAAAGGGGAATTCAATTCCCATGAAATCTTGGTGAAGAAGGAAAGAAAGGAAGCATGGTGTGGGAAGAGAGGGCCTGGGATGAGTGCAGAGACGAGAGAAGAGATCTCGGGTCCGAGGAAGTATTGAAAGTGAACAAGTTAGTTTTGATCATAGAGAATAGAGAGACATAGATAGAAGAAGGAGAGTAACCTTTTTCCTTACCTATTCCTCTATGGGGAGAAGGAGAGTAACCTTCATCCCTAACTTTCGTTGAGCTGGATGTAAGAGATTGAATCTCACATCATTGTGGCCTAAGCTCGGGGGTGGACTTTGATAAATCCATTGGGAGTGACTGAGCCTAAGGTTGGGCTGAAACAAGCACCCCTCTCAATAGTCGCATCATGCCTTATGGTTCTAATAAGTGTTTTTATGCCTGGAGTTGTAAATTGGAAATAATGGATGCATGCTTATTTTTATATGCCTATAAATAGTTTCTTTATTGAATGATTAAATTTAGAGTATGCGTTTGTTCCTTGATAAATTTTACATCTGCCTGATTTACCCTAGGATCTAGTTTAATTCCTCAAAATCATTTTCCCAAGGGAATTTCATCACTTTCCTAGAGTTGAGTGAGTACTTCCCTGATTGCACAGGTTGAATTTCACAATCACTATGAGGACTATGTCTATTAATATCATGAGAGGTAGTGTAGATATGCATAGGCTCTCTACGAGGCAATAAGAGACTAAGAAGCACCTAAGTGCTAGACTAGATGAATGAGTGAAAGAGTTGTTCATAAGACCCTTCTAGGTGTTAAGTCTAGGAGAAAGAGCACAATGCTCTTAAATACTTCATAATTGACGAAGTTCATGAGGATAGTGAGATTCAGGTATTGAACGGGAATACCCTTTCATTTGTAAGATGGACAGATGAGTCCCATTCAAGAGGTTACAAGTTCTGTCACGACCACTGGATTTGAAGAAGGAGACCAGGCATTAATGCCTTTACTACTTGAGTCTTCACAAGTTCACACATCGAGAGATTTTCATGTTAGCACTGCCAAGTCTTCCAAAATTTGTAGACACAAAATAACCTGGAACATGGATCCAAGGAACTATCAGGACCCTTCTTTACCACCGGATTGGCGATATCGGAGTTAACACATTGGGAGAATCATACATTGGTGCAACTAAACTTCTGAAACCAGAAGTTGCGATGTGATATGGACCATTGGATTGAGGAAGGTCATGGAATGTCGATTTGATGCGAGAAGATTAATGCAAGGATTACGTTGTAATTAAAAATTCCCTAAGGACCAATCTCAGAAGAGACAAGAGCTTTTCAGAAGTGCAGATGAGGTCCAAGAAGTGAACTTGATTCAAGTTCACAAGCTCAAGAGGTTGAGTGAAAAGTGTGTCAAGAAGGCACCAGAAGTATTCTAAGGAAGTAGAGGGTTGAGCCCTTTAAAAACTGAGCAAGTTCAAGAAGCTCAGCAAAGATAGTGCAAAGTTGCAAGCAGAGCGCAAGTGAGCGCCAGGGCCAAGTTTTGGTTTCATTGGCAGATATCAAGAGGAGGAGAGACAATGGTTGTTAGATCAACTCTAGAGGAACATATTTGGGTCATTGGAATCCATGTCCACACACCTAGGAGGATACCTAAAAACGCCAGAAATCGTAACAATCTTGACCATCCTTCGATAAGGGACACATGGCGAGAGATCAACATTTCACTGAATCCCAACTTAGGGAAGTCAAAGGGAAGTTCGTAATTTGATATGAGTCATTTCATCGAGGAGAGATCTGGACCATTGATTGTCCAGGGAGAACGTGGGATATCGAAAGTTAAGGGATCAAGAAAAGGGAGGTGAGAAGTCCTCCAACTTTGCGAGATGCAAAGTAGTGAAGTGAGAAATCGCGAGGTGCTTGAGAGTTGGGCTCAGGTCACATTGTATAAGGTTAAGAAGTGGAGCTAGTACGCGTTAGGGCCTTTTTAGGAGTTCGAGAGTCGAGAGAGTCGGACTTGCTTCACATGCAAATACCCGACATGAGAAATCGCGAAGTCGCGAAGCACCCTTTGGTTAGTCCTGTGGTCATAGCCTGAGGTCATATGAGGGAAGGGGCTACCATGGAGAGCTAGCACCTATTTCCCAAACCCTTCAAAGGGGCCAGGAAAGAGACTGCAGGTTTGGAAGAACCTGCAATTGAATAAAAGGGAACCTAGAGAGAGTTAAGGAAAAACAAAATTTTATATATGCCCCGTCGTGGGTGTGCTACAAATTGGTATCAGGGCATGGTTAAAACACTTGGCCTGCTTGGGCTCATAGACAAGTTGCTTAAAAATATACTGGATTACTTTTAAGAGAGTGACACTCTACCTTACCTCTTTTTTAAAACATCTTCTTAAAATTGTTATTAAAGAAAGGAATGAAAATTTCTTCTATGTGTGTGCATTTAATGAATTGAATCATGTATTCTTGATAAAGTAATAGACTATTAGCTAACAATGAGTGTTTTTTTTTTATCAATAGTCAAGCAGTTAGTAAATCACTTAAAAATCTCAAGAATAAAGGATAGTGACATTTCATGAAGTGGGGTATGGCTCCCATAATAGAGACGAAGAAGATGACGAAAGGAGGGCGGTGGAAACCCCCCCCTAATCTGGCTGAAACTGTTAGGAGCCTTAGAGCTGAATTTCAGAGTTGCAAGGATGGAAATGAGAGATTGGTAAGGGAGAAAGAAAAACAAACATAAATAAACACAGTCTTGTTGTATATCTTGTCCGACACAAAGAGGAAACTATAGTATGAACCCACAACCAGTCATGTGGACTGACGACATAAGAAGAGAGGTCAGAGTCTACCTGAGATCCAAAAACATCACTCCATAAGTGACCACATTGGGAGAAGCACCTCGAAGAAGGTCCAACGTGGACACTCATTAGTAGAATCCTCTAGAAAGGAAGCTGGCAAATTCGAAGGATATTCTAGCAGCAGAGAAAGAACACATTCTCAAAGCAAAGGAAAGAAGTGGGCGGGTTCCAAAAATCGTGATCCTGAAGAATTCAAGAAATCCAAACCACCCTCTTTCGATGGAGAGATTAGGATGGGAGAAGAGGCTGAAGTTTGGCTGCTTGTTTTAAAGAAATACTTCAGAGTCCATGATTACTCTGAAAACTTGAAGGCTTGAATAACCATCTTTAACCTAAATGGAAAGGATTCCATTTGTTGGAAAGATCTTAGGAATGTGAAAGGAGTCCATGAGAAGGACATGTCATGGAAACAGATTGAGAAATACTTCAGGAAGCAGTATCTGTAAGAGAGATACATGGATGGGAAGACTAAAGAATTCTATAAACTCAGGTCAGGGAAACTCACCATAGATGAAATTGTCAATAAATTCCTTGAACTACGGAGGTATGTACCCTACATAGAAGATGAAAAAGTAAAAATGTAGTGGTTCATTGGTGGATTACCTCAGACCCTACCAGGAAAGGATTGAGTTCGATGAGCTAAATACGTTAGAAGAAACTATTTGGAAGGTGAGGTATTGTCATGTATAGTTTGGTAGTAAGACAAGACCTCACGAGAATTGGAAGAACAGGAGTAGTTCATGATTCCAGAAGAAGGGGTTTAAACCCTTAAAACATAAGAACTATATAAAATATTCTAGAAGGATCCTTCCTAATAGGAGTGTGTATCAACAAAATTTCCCCCCTCAAAGTGGAAATAAACCATTTAAGATAGTCCCAGAAAATACCGATAACCTAAAGAAGGAACCCTTAAAATGTTGGTGTTGTGGAGAAGATCATCGATTGAGGGACTGACCACACAGACAACAAAATAGTAAGAGATTTTACAATATCCAAGAAGCTACCATCATCAATGATGTGCCTAGGAGCATGCCATGAATCTATGCAGCCTTGGACAATATTCAAGCCCACCAACAAGCTTCAATATTGGAGATGTAAGGTATCATCGCCTACCATCTAATTTCTATTTTAATTGAACTAGGTTCTAATTTGAGTTATGTGGCCCCTTAGACTGTTGATAAGTCTAAAATGCAACCAATTAGACTGTTGATAACTGTAAACTGTAACCAATTATCCATTTGGAATTAAGAAATGGATTAAATGGATAGAGCATCAAGAAAAACTAGAGATCGATAATTGAGAAAAGAGGTGAGTATAACTCACATTTGTTAGTATAAAATTTAAGGGAATGGTGTGTGAGGTTTAATTGGAAGATTTGTGGAAATTGTTCTGTAAGTTTATTTGTATGGAGGAAGGATGTTGAAAAATGGATGTTTAAGAGAATGTATATGATTTGAACTCTAGAACCAAA
>ML855523.1:0-28254 GCA_009831015.1 Picea engelmannii | reverse complement strand
TGTTGGGCAGAGATCTGATTTGACCCAACTAACTACTTGACTGTGAAACTTGTATGAGACATAATATTTTTACATATTCACTGATGGAGAAATGGAACAACCATGTTGAAATCAACTGACCATGACTCCATGAGTGGGGAACATGTTGGAACTACCTCAGGGATGATTGTTACAAGTGGAAAATCAGGAATTTGGTCATTGGCAGCCCCTGAAAATCAAGGATTTGGAAAGCTACAAAAATTCCCAAGGGGAAAAAGACCTAGGAACCTTGGCTTTGGATATATAGCATATGTGAGGAGGCAGGACGCTTCCAAGTATGTTGGGAAATGATGGTTCTCTTGCTATTATGAACAATAAATTCTAAGTGTGAGGCAAGGAGAAGTTGTTGAGACTAAAAGACTATTGTTGAGGTGGAGTTCGAAGTTTTCCCTCATGGATTCATGGTCAGGGTAGGGGGTGAGTGGAACAAGTGACTTTGGCTATTCCATTCTCAGGTTGGGAGGAACGTGGATGCTCCCTTTGTTTTTCAACAAACTAGTTCAGATATGATCCTCTACTCTTTTCTGGTTATATATATCTCTCTTGTTTTAAATGGTGATTAGAATGCATATATATGTTTCTGGATGAATTATTTTCTGCTAAAGTCCTTTCTAATTCAAGAATCATTTCTGATTTAAATTGATTGAAAGAGGATATCTATATATCGAGTATATTCATTGTGTGAATTCTTGATATGAGTTAAAATACAAATGGAGGGAACACGCATAGGATAAACCCCTTCCAGTATTAAGTATATGCTTGAATAAGACTACCTGTATGTATTTATATACATATATTAACAGGTTAAATTATGAATGGATGGAGACAAGCATAGGATTAACCTCTACCAATGTTAATATTATACTTTGAATAAGACTGCATGTATATATATATATATATATATATATATATATATATATATATATATGAATTATGAGTGGAACTGAAAAGTTGTGAATACAACAACACACTTCTAGTAGAAACCAAGTTAGACCATTTTCCCTTTTGGACCATAGAGATCCAGTAATTTCTTAAGTGTAGAAACAATTTCGAAGGAATCCTTTATACTTTCTTATTATTGTACTAAGTTATAGAGATTAATAACACTGCTATACTACCAATGCGTGGAAAATATAATGGAAAAGAACAGTATAACTAGTAATAAGAATTCTGGAAAGGTAAATAGAAATTCAAGGAAACAAATCGAACCCTTTAATACAAACAAGATTCTGAAGGGAAAAATAAATATTATGAACTCAACAAATAGAAGTACGAAAACCATTTTGTTTTCATGAACATTCACAGTCGGATAAACTCAAATACGATAACTGTATTAACGGGGAATAAATTATTCAAATAATATTGAATAAAGGAAATGATAGTACACGTGAAGTGTTTTGAGTATAACATTATAGAAGTAACAAAAAAAAAGTTTATTTTCTGTAAATTTATAGGTTGGCATGCCTTCTTATAAATAGTCTAGGCGTCATAAAGAACCCTAACTTTATGTAGACAAAATTTAAATTCTCTACCCTGGTATTTCAACTTCACATAAAAACAAGAGAAGGAATTCCGGGGATTAAACCCCTTTAAAGTTTACAATACAAATCCAATCAGATCCAAAAATCCAAGTGTGTCCAACCTTGCGCAAGTATTGTGTTCTATTTACAACACTGAAGTATAAACATAAAATAGGGTTTACCCTTAACCAAGCGATACCGGAAATCAGGATGAGATTTGATTATAAATGATAAAATTGGACAGAGCCTTGGTCCTCATTTCTATAAACTGGAAAAGCTAAGTTTGAGAGGTACTATGCATGGAACCCGAACACCTTTCATGCGAACGATAGGGAACGACCTCTGGAACCTTGTGGGGTCGATACCTGTGCAAGAATTAGTAATTATAACCATTACTAAAACATATGAAAATAAAGATATCAAAAAATTTCAACAGAATGATGAATGAAGGAAAACATAATTCCAAAATAATACTTAACTCATGAATGGAGTCTGACATCCTTCCCTTGTTGCATTTTCGTTGAATAAGTGTCTCAGGCCAAGGGGAGGATGGTCCAAGTATTCCTGATGGGTACCCTCTCATCAACAAGGTCCCATCATTAGTGTTGGTACCAGCCATAAATCCATTACTTATGAAATGAAATAATCAATAGTGCTAACATTTCAACATATAAAATTGTATAAGACATGTGTGTATAAGCCGAAGACACTACATAAATGTTACATGCAATACAAAGAAACTACAAATAAGTGTTGGGTTTTAACCCTTCTTGAACCAAAGAGTAGAGGGTACTTATAAATCAACAGTAACTATAGAGATAACCTACTACTGAATCCAAATGGTGTATACTAATCGCAGATCCATGACAGTGACAAGAATTTCTACAAGCTCAAACATTATGGCGTAGGTTATTTTGTTAAAGGGCTACTCGAAAACCATACAAGTCACATTTTAAATGGCATCGCACGAGAATGTAATAGCCATGGAGAAAGCAATATATGTGTAGGAACCATATAAGGTTTAATGAACCTCATAGTAAGGTGGACTCATCTTTTGAAACTGAAAAAGACAGAACTTGCAGTGTATTATGCTATACATAGTAAGAGTTTTCTTTGCCAAATAAAATCTCGCTTAGCGTCACGAAGATTCAATATCAGGCCTCGACTTTCACCAACATAGGTACTGTAAGGAATAACGATAACAAGAAGTTACAAAAACCCTAGGTATTGAAAACATAAACGAAACACTATGCTGATGCATTCTCAAATAAAACAAGAGGGGGCATGTCAAGACCTTCAGAGAGACTGAGAAAGAAACGACCGGATAATACAACTTCTCCATGAATGGGGACAATCCAGAAATAAAAGACAAGACATAACAATAAAGGGAAGTTTAGCTTAAAATGTATAACAGGAGTTACAAAATGAGTTATCGCTTTCACTGTAACGATTTTTCTGAAGAACCACTCTTTTATTAAACCACAATATTATGTTAAAATACTTACCAGGGAATACAGACTATGTTTCCTGTCCCACCGGGTCACCGGGTAGTGACCTCCAAGTCGACAGTCTCCCCTGCTGAGAAAACGATACACAAAGCCATTCAGAGGCTCTCACAATGGCAAAAGGAAAATTCGTTTAAACTTGAGAGAAGCCCTTATGATGTCGAGTTAATACTCAAGGTACAAGGGTTGGTTGGGCCATGTGATGGGGCCGACTTGGCACGATTAGATCGGATGAAGGATCGATGAAATCCATCGAAACTCGTACACATAGGACCACCATTAATGGTTAAGTGTAGATCTTGAACTCCTCCTGACAAATGCACCTTTATTCCCATGTCAAGCAAAAACGCATAATTAACTTAATCCCTTTGTGACATGACTAGATGGGGATACATTCCTTCTAACTGTTTCCTTACAATTAACATTTTGTTGTAGTAAAGACTTCGTTGGGACTTATTCTAGTTAAGTCGGAGTTAATGAGGATTAGCATGAGAACTCGTTACCCGAATGTCTTTAGGTGAATGGACTGTGATATCACATCACTAGCCATGATTAATTCATAAAGGAGTCCATTTAATAACCTAACTATACAATGAAGTCAAGTGCCTATTGCTAGGCCACATAGTTTCAACCGAGGGGTACAGTCCCGACCCCATGATTTTTATATGGTAAGTGCATTATATTTCAAGGACAAATCATTTAGACTTGTGCGCGAACATAGAAACCTCATGTCTAGGGAGAGGTTAGGACTACGAGTCCTAAGTCTAAAATATATTATATAGATATATAGATGTACATATAGGAGTAGGTTTGAGACCAAAGTAAATTGCTAGAATCTTTGGTGATTTATCCTTATAAGTCTTCTACCCAAAGAAAGTTAGACTGATGTAGGAATGACATCGCATGATGGGGAGAACTTAAGTTACCTCACCGAGATTTATAACAAGAATGCAGATTTCTTTCTTTTACGAACGAATATAAATGAAATTAGAGAGTAATGTCCCATATAAAAAAAAATTATGGCAAATTTGGGGTACATTACATGAAAAATGTGAACAAGCGACTCCGTAATTGTTGGGCACAAAATGCATATGACAGAAGTGTTGGGTGCAAAATGTATATCACGAAATATGGTGGACATGAAAAATGAAAAATAAAAACAAATTTGAATAATTAATTGAATAAAATTTAACAAAACATTATCACATATTAATAATGGTTACGATATTTAATATTAATATTATATGATAGATATCATAAATTTAATTTATAGTTTATTTATTAATATTAATATAAATAGTATATATCCATTTTAACTCTAGATTCAAGAAGGATAAATTTCTAAGTACAAACCTTTATTATCATAAACAAAATCAAAATTCCAAATTTACATTTAAAAACATTAAAAATAATATTGAGTAAATTTAAATAATTGTTTATACTATTCTTTAAGTAAAAAATGTTATAACATTATATAAATTACTACGAAAAATGTTCTATTTAAATTTCAAATATCTTCCTTTTTATCCTAAATTTTTAGATTACTTTGAAATTTTATAGAATTTTATTTTTTAAATATTTAAAAAAAACATATTTGTTTACACTGTTATTGGTTGAAAGTATTGAAGCATTATATAATATTTAATTAAATGCAATATGTAAACACTGCAATGCATTTCAGTAAGAACTAAATAACAAGGTATCGATTTGTTGCGGCCTGTCAGCACTGTCACTACTGACACTTCTGCAGTGGAGGGATTTGTGTAGTCCTTTATGTGGATTCTGACAATTCTGCAGTGCAGTGCAGAAATGATAGCTTGGTTCACTAAAGACACTGGTCTCAAACACCATGCTCCATAAGACAATTGTCTCCTCTTCTTGCATAAAAAAGAGCAAATTCATCTACAAATCCATCAACAGGGATCAGAGATGGGTTTTCGCTACCTAAATTCAGGGCATCCTGAGGGATTTCTAATCCTCCTTCTTCTTCACCACTACAATGATACAACAACACAACTCCAATGTTACCTGAATCATGGAGTAAATACTTAAAGAGTGGTGTAGAACAACTCGATAGTTGGCATATGATGTGCACAGAAAAGATGAAAGAAATAATTGATACCTGAATCATGTACATAGTTAAAGAGATGTATATAACAACTCTATAGTTGGCATATGATGCATTTAATTGTAAAATCCGTCTAGTGCGAGACATAGCCACAGTCATAGCCGCATTTAACTGTAAAATTTGTTCGCTAGAAGATGCAGCCACAACCAATCCCAATAGTGTTGCAATGAATCTCTCGGAAGATGATTATTAGATAGCAGTCAAGCAATAGCAAAGACAAGAGTAACTATTTTTGTCCTCAAGAATGTAACGACACGGTTGCCATTGTCGTCGGCCTCTCTTCCCAAATCCAGGGTTTGTTCCGACGTGTTGAATTTGATTTGAAAAGGCGATGACAACATATAATTAATACAAATACCATAAAATATTAAATTAGAGGGACAAAAGATAAAAAAATGCAGACAACTATAGTTACCTGGAATGAATGCGGATGAGCGCAATATATTGAGCAAGATGAGGCTAATCAAAATTTGATGGAAACTTTGTTCTTCTTCCAACCTAGAGCAGGATGAGGCTCAATGAAATTTGATGAAAACCATTCTTCTTCCAACCTATTTTTATAGACCCCATGGGTCGTGGGGAATGATGGATCTCACGCTCGGCTGGATGCTTTAAAATGGATTTGGCCAGACAACTCCAATGTTACAGCCACATAGCTCCGTGCAATAGAATTTTGTAAGTATCTCCTCTTGTACCTAAATCCATTTATTTAAAGTTTTGAATTTTAGGCTATGCCTATGTTGGTCTCCACACATTTACCTTAAGGATGTAGTCAGTGTGACGACCACTCTTCAGACCTTCCATTGATGTTGCTTGTAGAAAGCTAGCAACAATACAAATCAAAGAACCAATTTGACATCAATAAACATAGTGCCTAAGTTGGATAACACATGATAACACATGAGAACCTATCTAGTTTTTCTCTAAGCAAGTGGTCCATAAAAATCTGAACTTACTTTCATGAATAGATAAACATATCCCTCTGGAAAAATCCCACCTTGCTTCTCCCTCCTGGCCAGCTCGGCAAGTAGCTCTGCACAAGAATATGCCAACAAACATACTAGTCAATAAACACTTAAAAGTGTGATCTAGGGCACTAATTAAGTACGTGAATTGTAATTATGAAAAATTGAAATTTGGTTATATTGCCCACATAATATATCACAAACGCCTTGACATGTAGCAGAGAAATTGAGTGTTTCACTAATTGTCATTTCTCCAACATGTTTACATGTTGGCTTTTGTAAGATGTTTTTTAAGTAACAAATTCATATACTCGTTCTAATTAATTCCTCCCATCACCTGATCATTCAAGAATAGTAAAGTAAATACCTTGTTTTATTCATGACACATTGGCATACCTGCACAATGCTAGGGTCCAATTAACTAGCCAACGCTACCCAATAACAAAGTCATTATGCATGATCACTGCAAGGATATGTTGTAAGCATTTATCAATGTTTCCAATTATACCTTTCAGGACCAACCCTATGTTGTAAGCATTTATCAATGTTTCCAATTATACCTTTTAGGACCAACCCTTCTAACTTCCCCAATAAATACTTTTCAGCATCCACGGAAATTTGATATAGACAAACAACAATTACATTATGTATATTGGTGTGATTTGAATTAAAAAGTCTTTTATATACAACATCCTATTACCAGGATGGTTTCAAGACTCCACTTGCTACTTCATATACTCATCATCCACATGTTCCATGTGCTCACGAGCTCATTCACCTCTTGTCTCTATTGTAAGAAGGATTCCCACCAACAAAGTGTGTTTGGGGTGAATTTCAAGGTAGAAAAATAAATTTTCTCCGCATCAGAGAAATTATTAACGACAAAATAAGACTCCAGTTGTTGGAGCCATTCATCCAACACCTTTACATCAATATATCCTTTAAACAGTGGAATGCCAATGCTCACCTTCACCTTGAAAGGATTTATCCCATCTAATGGTGGGACTCTTCCAAGATTTGCATGACGATGATTGTTACCCACATAAGCAATTATACTCATCAATTCGAGGAAATGAGCATACATTTATTCCCTCCAATGTCTTAGTACTTCCTCCATCATGTTCTACACTTGTCATGGAGATAGGTACGGGGGCATTTTACCAAGTTTGCCATTATGTTTTTGGTTCGTCATGAAGAAATGTTTTTTGAAGTGAATGAAGGTGTCACCTATTTCTTTTTGTATGTCTAGTGCAATTAGATTGGTATTAGGTGTATCTAATTCCTAGGGGAATTAGGGCGAAAAGTATTAGACCCAGAATTCAAACAATTTATGATATATGTAAAAACAAAATTTAAACAAAATTTAGGTACATAGAATGATTCAACAAAAATGTAACGAAAAGATAATTGAAGCAAGTAATTAAGCTCTGAAACATTATTAACAAAAATTAAACTTATTACAATGCTTCTGCAAGAGATAATTCAAACTTTATTAACAAAAATTAAACTTATTACAATGCTTCTGCAAGAGATAATTCATCTTGAACGGGTTAACAACATGAAACAATGTTCAATCGCCCAACCCTCGTAGGGGGTTTTTAGCAGTACTCCAGGGAGTAAGAAGAGCTTTGCTCCCCACATAATACTCCTGATCGATTTTCAAGTGTTAGAATCGAACTTCTACAGTTGGAAACTGGATACCAACTCTGCAAACATGGTCAAAACAATATTCATGGCATTTATGCATTTAAAAAGCGCCATTATGTTATATACTTGGAGTAATTTCTCTTATCATATCAAAACATTCATTGAACGGTTCCAAAACATATTGATCTGTGCTTTGCACTGTAGGAGTAAAAATATTAAAAATAAAGTACGTTGCAAACAACATATTACTGATTGATTTGCTGAATTCCAAAAATTCCAATCGTAGAAACTTACGCTTTTTGTAATACCAAAAGTATTTGGTAATAAATTTCCTTAATCGAAATTTGGATGTGTATAAAAAACTATTGTTATTAATTTAATTATTGTGTAAGATAGTGATTTGCCTAGTGTCCTTAATTAATGGACAGAGGTAAGAGATAAGATTTTTATTTAATTAATAAAGGGGATAGAGGGAATAGTCAAGTTAAAAAGAGATGATTATAAATCCATGAGTGGAGAACAAGATGAAGCCAACCCTGGGTATAAAAAGACATGTGCCAGAGGTAAATTTTGATTATGAACACGCCCTAGCTTGAAAAAAGACTAAGACTTAGGAAAACTGAATATATACACATGTGTGATGAGGCACGACGATGCTTAGCTTGTGTAACTGGGGAAAAATATCTAGAACAGTTGTTTTCTAAAGCAAGAGAACTCAAGAGTTGTTGTGTGAGAATTGAAGTGTTAGTCAACTATAGAAATAAACAATTTTTTCTCATAGGAAGACTTCTCTTTTCTCCCTTATAGATTCATGATTAGGTTTGGGAGTCACTGAATAAGTAAATTTGGTTGATCTTCTCTATGGTTAGGTGAAACTTTGTTGTTCCTTTTTTTTTTCCAATTTTTATTTATATACATCTACTTTCGTGTTATTATTTTCTAGGAAATATTTGAATATAGATTTGCTACTTTATATTAGGGATAATAAAACAAAAACCAGAATTTATAATTTTATGTAAATTGAGTAGCCAAGAATGTCCCTATAATATCTCAATGGAAAATTTATACTAGAATGTACTATATTATACTAAACACACTGAGCGAAATAGCAAGATCAGAATGGAATAGTCATACAAAAGTTGTTGTGTGATTTCATATATATATATATATATATATATATATATATATATATATATATATATATATATATTTATTTATTTATTTATTTATTTATTGTAAACATAAAATCTATACAACCATGAAATGAATAAAAAATTCATAAAACTGTGGAAATTACCATATTAGAAAAATATGAAGTATTGTTACAATCAACTAGTTTTGTTCTTAGATCTAATAAAGTATTAGATTGCATTAATGCTTTGTAGTAAATTTTTCCAAGACATAGCTATAGATTCTATTTTAGAATTTCAACTATGGAGATCTACCTTGTTTAAAGTTTTAAAGAAAAGTGATTTTTTGACCTCCTCCTTAAAAAGACGAGGAAAGGGACTCGAATACCTTTCATGTTCCCATCCGTTTTGTCCCAAATTGCAAAGAATATAACCTGTAGAGAAGCGTACAAGACTTTATTAGTCCGTATGACATTTAACAGAGGATTATATATATATATATATATATATATATATTCAAGTTCAGAATGCCCACTTATACCTGTGTGTTTGGCATTACCAAGGGCGAATAGGTGTAGTCGTGAACCATATCAAGGAGAAGGGAGAGCGTGACATACCAAATATGATGGGTCCTCACATGCAAGAGGCCCATCATTAAAATTTGGATCCATATAAAATATCAATTATCAAATATAATGAATAATCGTTGTAAATGAACAACAATAATTTACAAAATATTAAACTATGAAAATATAACATTAATTGAATAATTACAGTGCAGACAAAAGATTAATGGATAAGAACTTTGTTCCATGTAAACTTTTGAAAGATAAATCGTTAAATATTTTTTAAAATGAGACGATGTTGTTCATCATTCTCGTACATGAGTATTTTGATGGAGTAATTTTCCACACTCCTACCAATAGAGAGTAGATTCGAAAGTGTATGCATACAATTGTTATATATAAAACAATTTCATTAAGTATTGAATCCTGTATATATTTATCTGTTATTTATAGTTATTGTTATATATTTATAGTTATTACTTATCTGTTCCGATCAAAATAAACTAAAGGGAGTCCAAAGAATAAAAAGATTCAAGTAATACAACTGCTCAGGCTTACGAAAGACTTTAAAGAAATAAATTGAAGGGATTTCTTGTTGTTTAGCCAGGATCAAAATATGGGTTGGAACGACCGAGCACAAAAGATTTTTTTTTAAATTTTCCTAGAGTAGTTGCACAGAGAAGACCTTAGATAACAATATGGATAATAGAAAAAATACTACTCTGTTTAGGCTATGGTGAAATGAATAAGGGTAACGAGTTGGTTAATCCACGACTTGACCCTCTTGGTCAACTTATAACAGTAGGAAACCCTGGGTACATAAACCGAATACTCGTTAATCCACGACTTGACCCTCTTGGTCAACTTATAACAGTAGGAAACCCTGGGTACATAAACCGAATACAATAGGAGATTGATTCAATAACCGAATTATCTTAAGAAAGTTTCATAACAAATAAAAATGCGAACACAGTCAATACAAACGATAACCCATAAATGATAAGTGTAACATTCCCATTACAAGCAAGAGGGTTAAAAAAATATCAATGAAGTGGAGTTATACTCAGAATAACAGGGCCTTAAGCTCGATAGTTAATAATATCAGACCCTAACTTTTCGGAAAATAAATATATCTAGGAGATGGGGATACACCAAGTCTCATAATTCTTTAAGTAATTCATTACAGTTCCAATCGTTATTCTCAAGGGTTGGAATGGAGTTGTTATCCATACCTCGTGTAAAGACCAGGACATGGGTGTTAGAGTGTGTCAGAGTTTAATCATTTCACCGCCTGGATAGCCGTGGATCGGTGGTCGTCTTGACCCTTCAAGACTTGAAGATTTAATTACTCTAAACGGTGACCGCCTTAACCTTTGAAGGCAATGAAATTCTATCATAGCCTTCATTAAATTTTATCGTTTCTAAAATCGTAGGGGCAATTAGTGTTAGTATAAATAAATGAAGAAAGGATTGTAATAGGGGGAATCACATTTTTGAATAGAAGTAATTTTTGAATTCTCTCTATGGAGTCTGCGTTTATGATTTCCTGTTATTGAGTTTGTAAACTAATTTCATTCCTTGATCGAATTAGTTATATTTCTTTCAATTTGATCTAACGTGGTAATTATTTTGATTTTACCGATTGCGAACCCGGTTTTATATTTATTCAGAGTTTACCTGTTAAATTCCCACGGAGTTCTTTTTGTTTTACCAAAAACTCTGAACCCAAAAGTGGTGGGCCCTAAAGTCTGTACGTATTTCGCAATTCGGCACTTCTTGTTTAGTTTTTCTTTTGCATCGGGTGTTGGCAAACCCTGAACCCCAAACTTCGATATGTCTGGGCCCATGGCTTCATTGCATTTCGCAAATCGACAATTCTCTTTGCATTTTGTTTTTGTATCGAGCGTTTGTAAACGCCAATACCCGAAACCTCGAAAGAGCTGGGCCCACAGCCTTCTTGTGATTTTGCATTTCAGAAAATTATTTGGGTATTTTTTTTTTGCGTCGAACACCTGTAAAAGATGTACCTCGAGTGCCAATGTGCATCTGTTTTTCACATTTGGTATCAGAGCCTCCTTATTTCATCCTGCAAGTGCTTAATTGATTGCAGATTGCTCCTGTTGGTGTGGAATTTTACTGAGCTTGAGTTTATTTGATTTCCATCAATTTTTATAAATGGCTACATTTGGTAGCAGTGCTTCTCAGATTCAGGTTCCTATCCTGATCGAGAAGTCATATGATTCCTGATATATTCGGATGAGGATGATTTTGCATTCTCAGGATTTGTGGACTTATGTTATTGATGGTTATGCCGAGCCAGCTGATGTTGCAACAGAATTGGCTATGTTTAATGCTGACCATGTTTTGCTGAAATAAAATAGGAAGAAGGATAACAAAGCTCTTGGATTAATTCAACAAGGATTAAATGAACCCATTTTTCTGAAGTTTGTTAGTGCTACATCTTCGAAGATGGCTTGGGACATTCTTGAAACCAGTAATCAACGTGTGTCCAAGGTGAAGACAATCAAATTGCAGAACTTAAGAAGGGACTTCGAAAATCTGAAGATGAAGGATAATGAAAGTGTTGATACTTTCATGACTCGGGTGATGAGTATTGTAAACCAGCTCAGACAATATGGAGATGATATTGAGAATAAAAGAGTTATAGAGAAAGTACTGAAAAGTTTGCCCAAGAAGTTTGAACCTGTTGTTGTACCCATAGAGGAATTTAAGGATTTAAGTCAAATGAAAATTGATGACTTAACTGGTTCTCTTGTTGCTCATGAATCTAGGATATCTAGATATGAAGAAGGATCATTTGAGCATGCCTTCAAATCGCAACTGCATATTACCAGAGGCAAATGTAGAGGAAGGTTTTATACTTGTGGAAGAGGAGGTCAATTTTCTGGTCAAAGGGACAACATAACTATATCTAAGTCTGATGAGAAGTCCCAGTAGAATCCTCCTAATTTAAGAGGGAGCAGCAGCAAACCCTGGCAGCAAGAAAATCAGAAGTATGATAAATCCAAAGTACAATGTTATTATTGTAAAAAGTTTGGACATTTTTCTAATAAATGTTGGAAGAAGTAGGTAGATGATGGAAAGCAGTCCGCACATATTACAAATGAGTCTATGGATGATCAAAATACTGTGTTCTTGACTTGTAATGTCACTCAAGAAAGTGCTAATGATATTTGGTTTTTGGATAGTGGTTGCAATAACCACATGAATCGTAATGAGGATTCATTTTCTTCTATTGATACTAGTATTCAATCTGAAGTCAAACTGGAAAATGATTGTAAGGTTACAGTCAATGGTAAAGGTATAGTTCCAGTTTACACTAAGAACAATCAAATAAGAAATATTGATGATGTTTACTTTGTGCCTAGTTTAAAATGCAATCTTATCAGTGTTGGATAGTTGTTGGAGAAAAAGTACAGAGTGTTCTTCAACAACAAGGTATGTACAATTTATGATAAGTTATCCAACAAACAGTTGATTGCAAGAGTAGAGATGACGAAGAATAGAATGTTTCCACTTGTTATGAGAAATTATTTGAGTGGTTCTTTGAATGCTTATAAAGTTGGAAGTTTAGATGAATCTTGGTTATGGAATTTGAGATATGGCCATTTACATTTTGGTGGCTTAGATCTGTTACAGAAGAAACAGATGGTAAAGGGGTTACCTTGTATTCAGCAACCTGCAAGCTCTTGTCAGAGATGCATACTTGGAAAACATCATAGAGAAAAAATTGTTTCAAGTGTTTCCTACAGAGTAAAAGATCCATTAGAAATCGTTCACACAGATTTATGTGGACCTATGCAAACACCTTCTTTGAATGGTTGTGTCTATTTTATGACTTTCATTGATGATTTCATTAGGAAGACTTGGTTGTATTTGTTGAAACAAAAATATGAAGCCTTTGAAGTTTTCAAGAGGTTTAAGTCTATGGTTGAGAATGAGAGTAGTCGAACCATTAAAATCTTAAGGTTTGACAGAGGAGGTGAATATAAACTGAAGGTCTTAATGATCTAGAGACACTCTCAATTTTTAATAAGTATTCCAAGAAGGGAATTATTCGAATTGTGGTAGGAATTAGCTCTTTCCTGAAACACACAAAAAAAATTAGTGGTAGAAAAGATGGTATATTACACTTTTGCAGCACCAAGTAGGCTGCCCACGATCCTTTGCATCTTACCACCTTCAGACAAAATTTCCTTTGATTGTCTATTGCAAACTGCCAGCAAAATAACAAGAATGGGTTAATTGTAAAGGTGAAAGGTCTTTTCTTGGTTTTCTTTTAAATAAATGAATATGGGAAAACAAATTGTACAGGTGAAACCATGCAACAGAAAGGAGTCACCATAAATACCAGCTTCCTAGATTTTCCATCCAAGCGGCTGAAAAATGATTGATATATGGGAAGTTTCCTCTGCAATCATGGTACGCTCAACAATCATGGTTTACTCTGCATTCCGGAGAAAATAGAGAAATTCAGGGTTTTCGCTTCTCCATCTTGCCCGATCTCATGGAAATAACACTATTCACTATCATCCAAGGAGGACAAATGGGATGGATGCACTACGTCGATTGTCCTCCTTGTTGCACGCAGATTCTCTCACTACCACGGGTATCAATCTCTACAGTATAAATTCAGTAAAGGTTTGAATTTTTCAAGAAAGCCACGACAAAGACAAAGACCTGTCGTAGTTGGTATTAAATCCCAAAGGAAATTTTACTTTTCCTATGAAACACTTGTCATGGAGCAATTTAGCAATTTAAGGGAAATATTTGCAAATACTAAAGATATTAGCAAGAAAATGACGTTCAACTTTCTCTGCGCTTATCACAATCTGTGAATGACGTTCAACATTGTAAGAAAAAGTTTTTCAACTATATAATTCTATTTCATTATACGATGTCTTCTTGCTTTCCAGATGAATTTTAGCATTGCTTTCCAGATGAATTTTAGCATTGTAATTTGCAAGGGTTCCGAAGCTCCGGTTGTTGGGAACATGGTACTAACCGCTTACTCAAGGTGATGTTACTGATTTGGAAGGTGTAATGGCAAATCTCAACATGGTATCAGAGTCTTGGCCTAGGTTCAATTCCCTCTAATTACGTCTGAAGGGGTGTTGGACTAACCGCTGCACCTCTCGTGAACTAGGGGTGTTGGACGCCCACTCAAAACCTGCGGGTTTTGGTGTAATGGCAAATCTCAACACCGGTTTCATTAAAAAATGCTTTAAAATATAGGAGTGTGACAAGCGTTATAGGAACTTGTATTTTAAACTTTGTTAATTTTTTGCATTAGTTATTCAAAGAGAAGGTGTCTGATGCCAATAAAATGTAGAAAAATGCGATGAGAACAGTTAGTCCAACATCTGTTTTCTTCAAAGTGTTTGAAATATATGTTTATTATCTAGTCGGAATTTGTTTAGAATACCGAATAATTCGTTGCAAAACTATGCAATTTTTTTTTAATCCAGGACTTCGCACATTTCTCGGCTAACTTAAAGCAGAGGGAATACATATCAAGAATTAGTTATAATTGTCCTACAGAAAGTTGTGACAAGGTTCAAGTCTAAAAGTTGGAGACTGACATTTTATAATTTATTTAAATTTTCTGTATTTTTAACCCATTTCAAGACGATGAGCATAATAAGGCAAGAATAAACTATGGATCAGATAAGAGGAATAAAGGATTGAACAATTAATAGGGATGAAGGATGGGACAATTTAATATACTGATATATGTGAAAAATGTAATATATTGAAATAATATAATAAATAAAGAAACTCAGACGTGAACCTTATTTGAATTGTTTGTTTCGAAACTCATGGAGAGAAACGTAATACTCATATTTCCAAGGACCAATGAATATACTGAAAATAGATCAAAGAATCATTTAGTATCAGGCGTGAACCTATTCTAATTATTTGTTTCGAAACTCATAGAGAGAAAGGTAATACTCATCTTTCCAAGAACCAATAACACCCAAAGTTGGTTTGATATCCACGCAAATGTTTCTACTATTTAGTCAAATAATAGAACAAGTGCTTTTAAGTTGGAATGCCAAATAAAAGTCAATCAAACTAAGTTTATCTAGCGAAAGGTACAACAACTGCTTTTAGGTTGGAATGCCAAATAAAAAGTCAATCCAACTAAGTTTATCTGGCCAAAGGCGTTTTGATCTACGTCCTTTAAAACAGAATGCACACATGAGAGAATATTTAGAACTCAAAACGAATGTACACATGATAGAGTATTTAGGGTTTCTAATAATAAAAGTACACCATAATATGTTGCATTAGATAATAGAAATGTTACCTTTTTCTTGGAGTGCTATGTAACTCTTGTTTTCAGTACTTTCCTTTTACATTAAAACTATCAACTTTTAAGTATTTTAAGTTTAATGTATATGCTCAAATATGGTTTTGGTCCTAAACAATTTATACCAAGTTATCATAACGCTCCAACAATTGAGATTGAAAGTTGAGATTGATGGCATTTTAAACACTAAACTGAAAATCAAAAATGCCCATTACTTACAAATGCAGTAAGTTGCTATGCAGCACTTGCTTTGATTAAGGTATAAATTTGCCAAGCACTTTTATGCATCAAGTAAATTATATATGACAGTTTTTTTTAAACAATTTTTTTTATAATATTTTATATTATTTTTATCCATTATTTAAATATTATTATATATTATATGTGTTATGAATACTATAACCATTTTTATTATGACATTTTTTTTTTAAACTGTTTATCTTATAACATTTTATATTATTTTTATTCATTATTCAAATATTATTATATATTTAAATTGATACTTGTCTCCCTATTGGAATTGATGGTTTAATGAACTTTTTTCTTTGCATTTATGAATGCCTACTTTTTCTTGTTTACTTTTTCACATTTACTTAATATGATTAAGGAATTACTGTCCTAACCATTGATTACCACGTTTAACTAATTAAAGAAGATTAATATATATAGATCGGATAACATTGAAGCGTTGCCACGTCTAGAATGCGTTTCAACTAGCATGAACGTGTGGTTAAGCTGGACGCGACAGTGGTTAAGTTGGACGACATTTCAATCGTCGTTTCAACTAGCACGACAGTGGTTAAGCTAGACGTGGCGCTAGACGATGCTTCAATCGTCGTTTCAACTAGCACAGCGGTGGTTAAGCTGGACGCGACGGTGGTTAAGTTGGACGACATTTCAATCATCTACCATGCACTTCAATTTGTTTTATTGTATGATTTGACTTCTGTAAGTATCTTTTGTGACAATAATGACCTTTTGTTGTGTATAAGTTTCAGAGGGTGCAAGGATGAGAGGGGCATCCAAGATAATTGGCATAGACACAAATCCAACCAAGTTCTTGAAAGGTAAAAATGGAGATTCTACAATGGGATTGTTTTATGAACTCATCAAATAACCATAGGTTTTATATGTTTTATTGTAATACTACATTCAATTTTAGTTGTCGTTATTGCGTTTAGAGCCATAGTCACGTTCTAGAGTTTAGGGTTGTAATTTATTTTATTAATCTTGACTTTTATACTAAAGGTTGACAACACCAAAATTTAAAACAGATGATTCTTACTTTTACACTTTCAAAAATTTCTTAAAAAAGATTTGATCCTCTAAAAACTTGATAATTCCCTCTCGAATTAAAAGAGATAACTGCAATTTGAGAACATGATATTTACTAGACTTCCATTGCAATTGGAGCCTTAGGAGTGACTGATTGCATCAATCTAAAGGACCATGAAAAACCAATTCATGAGATATTTTTAGTTGAACCATATTATCTAATCTTTTATTAGAAGAATTTGATGGCTTTTATTGTTGAGAAAGAGAGGTACCAATCGATTAGGTGATAAGAGAGATGACATACGAAGGTGTGTGCTTTAACTTTGAATGCATTGGAAACACAGACATGTTATCTGAGGCCTTCTTGGCTACTCGGGAGGTAAAATGACCCTTCCCTCTGTTGTGCCATCTCAAATCAATTTTTGTTAATGTGAAGTACAATCTGTGGCATATTAACATGCATTGGAGTCGTTAGGTGTCATGGTTTTGTTGGGGTCGGATATGAGTCCTCGTAAGATAAGCTTTCATCCACTCGACTTGTTTGCAAGGAGAATCGTGGCTGCAACATTTGGTGGTGTGAAGGGAAAACGTCATCTGCCTTACCTGGAAGAAACCTTAATTATGAATAAGGTACAGACCTTTCTTATCAATTCCATTTGATGTTCGTGTTAATATTGTTTCTGAATAATATATTACGTATACTCGTTTCGATTTTGATCGCAGGAGATGAGAGTAGAGGAGTTTATTACCCATGAGTTGCCTTTTTGAGAGATGAACAAAGCTTTTGAATTGTTGTTGGAAGGAAAAAGTTTGAAAGGTTTTATGCAGCTTTAACTATAATGATAAAGAAATCGTTTTTATTATGTTAATGTAGCAACAGTTTTTCAAATCTCCTCCTCCGAGCAAATTTTAGTAGCCAACGAGTCTTTTCAGTTGCTATGTATAGGTGAAATGTTCTTCCAAAGTCTGTTCCATGTGATAAATAATGTAACGTATTTATCAATGCATTTTATGCATTATGCATGTGAATAACATGTTTTTCACGGTATTATAAATATCAATACATGCTGAGGATGTCTTAGACACTAATCTTAGTATAAATGCATTAAAATTAAAGTTATCACTCTTGTTGTACATTTTAATTATTGTTAATACTTATTAGGGTTAGGGTTAGAGTGAGATTAGGGTTAGAGTTATTCCCATTAAAATTAGGGTTATGGTTTTATTAAAGCTAAGGTTATTTGTATTAGGGTTTATTTTATAATAATAAGAAAGTAATAATTAAAAGATAATTTAAATAATAAGAATTTAATAATAAGAATGTAAGGATGATAATTGAACAATTTTAATTTTAATTTAATTTCATGTATTATTTATTAATTTATTAATAATTTATTAATATTTTAATGAATACATACTTTCTTGATGTATTTATTAATGAATTTAATGTTTATTTAATGTTATATTAATGTATGGCATTATTAGTGTAGTAATACTTTAGCCAGGAGTCTCTCTGCTGAGCAGCTGGGCTTCTTAAAAGGCCGCAGGATCCAGGACGCCATTGGGACGGCCCATGAATGCATCCACAACATCAAGCAAAAGAACCTAAAGGCGTTGATTCTAAAACTTGACCTCAAGAAAGCATTCGACTGCATCGATTGGGATTTTCTGCGTTTAGCTCTCCACTCGGTGGGTTTCGGGGAAAAGTTTATAACTTGGATTTTGGCTTGTATTACCAGTCCTAGCTTTGCTGTCCTGGTAAATGGGCAGGCTACTCATTTCTTCAAGAGCGGGAGGGGGCTTCGACAAGGCTGCCCACTGACGATCTAATCCTTTCATGGTCTATAGTCCCCTTATAATGCCCAAATATTATCTTATTGTTTTTGTTGTATGTATAAACAAATAATCAATCATGTCATTCCAGATGTGGTGATCAGAGGGATGCTAGAAGTAGCAGAGGAGTTTTACAAAATGCATGTGGAGGACCGAATGGAATACTAATACGACGATCCATTCAACAAAACACGTTTGTCGACCAACTTCAACATCCACAAAGAACAAATCTTCAACTTGTGGGACTACCTGAGGCATCATTGTTATCCATTGGAAGATCATGTTCACACTTGGCCTTCAAAACCTTCTTGTTTCATTTAAAAGAAACCAACTCCTTATTAAAAGAAATATTGAATAAAATATTTTTGAAGAGATCAAACACCTTTCCTTTTTTCCCTTTTCCTTCACCCTCCAATATTTAAACTTCAATTGGATGCACTCTGAATTTCAGTAATGTTGCTAACATATATTTTTGATAAATATGGAAGAGAAGTGTGCAACCTATATTGCAAAGAGGTGAGGGCAGTTGCTGTGAAGCTGTTTGAGGCAATATCGGAGAGCCTCAGACTAGAAGTTGACTTCCTAAAAAGCACTAGGAAAACACAACAAACACATGGATATAAACTACTATCCCAAGTGCCCCAGTCCCGAGCTTACATTCAGTTTACCCGCCAATTCAGATCCCATGGTCCTCACTCTTCTTCTTCAAGATGAGGTCCTCAATTTACAAGTGCTTAATAATGGATAGTGGATTGTTTTCAACCCCATTACAAATTATTTTGTTATCAACATGGGTGATCAATTACAGGTTCCATCAATCTTCTTGCATTCTAATTAATTTTTTGTTCTGATTTAACTTTCCATCAATTACAGGTTCCATCCTCTGCTTGAATTATAATGTTTCCCATGGCGTGTGACTTCAAAATAATTGATGTTGCAATGCAAGTTCTGAGCAACGAAAGGTGCAGGAGTGTGTTGCATCGTGTCGTTGTGAACTCTTCAAGAGCACACATTTCAATTCCAACATTTTACTGTCCTTCTCCTCATGCAATTATCGTTCCTGCAATGCCATTAACTGACACGGAGCATCCTGCTACATTTAGAAGTTTCAAATACAAGGAATATTACCCAAAGTTTTGGAACAAAGAGTTGCAAGGAACTACATGCTTGCAGTCATCCTCAGATCATCATGAAGATCACCCAACATAGCTTCAGAGTCCACTCAAACGATACTAGATTCCTGCCTTTTCTTTACAGGAACTTGTTACTACGCAACCCATCTTGTTATTTTTGTTTCAAAATTATATTGTAAAATCACACCTTCACCTTTAAAAAGGAAAATAATACGGTAAAAAACTATAAAACAAGTTATATATTCATTTAAAGAATATGTCATAGTGCATTACTCACCTACGTTCATTTTTGGCACATAAAGTACCTTGGCATGTTGAAACAATGAAAATGTCTTTAATCCAGCGACCTTATCTATAATTCAATGTTTATGGTAAAATTTAATAAGTTTGTTTAGAAGTGGTGGAATGGAAGATAAAAGATGGGAAGAAAAAATAAAAATAAGTATATGTGTTGAAGTTGTTATAGTGGTTTTAATTTAATGGAATTTTGAGGAAAAAATAAAACATAAAGAGTATGTAGAGGTGGTGGAACTAAAGATAAAAGATTGGAAGAAAAAGTAAAAATACATAGATGTGTTGAAATTGTCAAGGTGGTTTTAATGGAAGTTTGGGAAAAAAATAAAACAATGTAGAAGTGGTGGAATGGAAGATAAAAGTTTGAAATAAATAGAAAAAATAAGTAAATGTGTTGAAGTTGTCATGGTGGTTTAATAGAAGTTTGGGAAAAAATAAAACATAAAGAATATGTATTGATATGTTAAGATGAGTTCTTATTAGCCCCTGCTGTGGGACTATAGCATGATTTCATCGTTTTACTCTGTATTAGTTTTATTTGACTTTTGAATATCTTTAATTTATCCTAAGTTTTTAGGTTACTTTTGAATTTTATTTTTTAAATATTTGAAAAAAATATTTTTTTTACATTGTTATTGGTTGAAAGTATTGAAGTGTTATTGTCGAACCCCGACGTTATAGGTTTGACAAAAATCATATGTAATTAAATGCAATATGTAAATATTGCAATGCATTTAAGTAAGAATTAAATAAAAAGGCATTGATTTGTTGTTGCCTCTCAACCCTGTCACTGCTGACACTTCTGCAGTGGAGGGATTTGTGCAGTCTTTTATGTGGATTCTGACAATTCAGCAGTGTAGTCGAGGGTTCCTATGCAGTAAAGGAAATACAAGCAATGGTGTTGTCATTTTCAATTGACATCTTGCTTCACCAAAGACACTGGTCTCAAACACCATGCTCCATAAGACACTTGTCTCCTCCTCCTAAATAAAAAAACAACAAATTTATCTACAAATCCATCGACACACCACCAAGAGGGCTCAAAGATGGGTTTTCACTACCTTAGGGAGTTCTAATCTTTCATCTAATAAGAAAAAGAAGGTTAAATATGAAAACCAATTTCTCTCAAAATCTTATAATACAAACGTTTTTAGCCTTTTAATTCATCAAAACTATAGCTTTTTAGGAATGTTTTTCTTCAAATTTGTAAGCATATAAATAAAATTGTAAAGTAAACCAAATAATTCTCATTTTTTTTCTTAAAATTAGATGAACCAAAATTGATTTTAATGAATGTTTTTTTTTGTTTTCTAGTTTTTCTGTGACCTATGGGACTAGCCTATGGCTGAAAAACCGCATCACTCGGGGATCGCACCCCGGCCTGAGCCACACCAACCCTTAACATAGCTAGATTTTTTGTCCCCACAGATTTTGAACTAGTGACTTTAACATCACAGAGTACCTTAAAAGAACACTCTTTCACCGATTATCCTACACCTCACCTCGGGGACAATTTTAATGAATATTAATAACCACAATCATTACGAATTAAAATATGATATGAATTTTCTAAATCAATTAAATTTTTTATATAAATAAAATTTAATAAAAACTTATTTATATTAATTATCATTCAATAAATGAAAGAAAATTAAACTATTTTTAAAAAGATAAATATAAATAAATAAAATCTAAGAAATCCAATCCTCATAAGTAGTTTATTTTTAAAATGATATATATATATATATATATATATATATATATATATATATATATATATATATATATATATATATATATATATATATATATATATATATATATANGATATATATATATATATATATATATATATATATATATATATATATATATATATATATATATAATTTAAAAAATCCAATCCTCATAATAATTTTATCCACGGAGTTCTAGGACCATCTTCAAAATGAAAAAAATATATCCAAAAAAATTTAGAGAAAAAAAAAGATAGTACTAAATTATTAGATTTAAGTTAAAATGATATTTCATTTAATATTATTTTTAAAGTTCTTTCGTATGTTATGTTAGTTTTTTACACCTTTTATATTAAATGTGTAAACTTTTTTATTTAATATATTAAAATTATGTTATATTAAAAATTTCACATATATATAACTTCCTCTATATTCTATTCTTTTATAAAGAGTATCTAACTTCAATAAAGTCAATTTTTATTTTTATGTAAAAACACTATTTAAACATTATTATAAGATCTTCATTTTTAATTATTTGAATAACATATAACATAATTAAAAATATAACAAATCATAATAATATTATAAATTACATGTCACATATATAACACTTAAGAATAAATATATAACACTTAAGAATAAGAATATGATGAATCATAAATATATTATATTTGAAATACTTTTGTTCATAGCTCTACTTTTCTTTACCTACTTTCACCTCTCCACACTCTTACACAAAACATTGTATTGGTGTTAAGGTATAACTATTAATGAATGCAAAACTCAGGTACAAGCCATTTTGACTCCTTGCATGTATAGGAAATTAAAGTACCTTGATTCCAACTTACCATATTGATCATTCGAAAGGAACTATGGTAGAACTAAGAAGCTAAAAGATTGGATAAAATAAAGTAAAGCACATGCGTTTAATTGCTAACAATTAGTTTCACTTTATTAAACAATACAATCTAAGCGTCTTTGTATATGCAAGCTAGGTCGGTTGTGGCTATATTTTAAAGTGGACATTCAGAGGTAGAGATCAAAGGGACGACAATTCATTTTCTATTTTCCAAGTTGCAGGGCGGAATCTTGTAAAGTTCCGATACAAATCCCTGTTTAGCTAGAAGGCGTTTAAACTTCAAAATAAAGAATTCATGAGGCAACATATATAAAACGAAAATTACCTATGGGTACACTATGAAGGAATCAAACTTTTTGTACCATTGCCTACGAGACTATCTTAGGCCATATAATGACTTCCTGAGTTTGTAAACAAGCCTCTTATTGTGATCCTGAACAAGCCCTTCTGGTTGTTCCATATATATATCCTCATCTAAATATCCATGTAGAAACGTTGTTTTAACATATAGCTACTCTAACTCAAGATCAAGTAAAGAAACTAGTGCTAACAGAACACAAACTGAAAAAAGCTTCACAATTGGTGAAAATATCTCATGAAAATCAATACCTTCCTTTTGAGAACACCCTTTTGCTACCAGTCTTTCTTTATACCTTTCGACTTTATCATCAACACCCTTTTTTAGTTTGTAGACCCACTTGCAACCAACAACCTTCTTGTCCTTTGGAAGTTCTACGAGGTCCCATGTTTTATTCCTCTCCAAGGCATCCATTTCTTCTTTCATAACTTTCTTCCATTCAGCACTTTCAGATACCTTAGTTCCTTCCTGAAAACAACTAGGTTCTCCATTAATAGAAACCAAAGCCACAGATGAAACATAATGATCATACCTTGTAGGAGGATTCCTGACCTGTGAATATCTCCTCAGAGATGGTTGAGGCATATCCTCAATTTCCCGGATATTTTCTGCATCTTCATCTTCTTCTTCTGGAACTTCTTCATGCTCCTCCCTTTCTGAAGATGGTTGAGTTTCCAACTAAATTTGTTGAACTTGCGATACGTATTCTTGTCTCACTTTGACATATACCAATTCTGATTTTAAGAGTGAGGATTCATCAAATACTACATATCTGCTAATGATGAGTTTGTGGGAAGTAGGATCCCACAATCTTTACCGCTTAACTCCATCACCATAACCAACAAAGACATATTTATTTGATCTAGGATCTAACTTCGAATGCTAATCTTTAGAAATAAGAGCATAAGCATCAGAACCAAATATTCTTAGATTTGAAAAATCACACAAATGACCTGTTCATACCTCTTGTGGAATCTTACAGTTTATTGAAGTTGATGGTGACTGATTTATCATGTTTAAGAACTGCTTCTTCCCACAATTCCAATTGCATCTTGGAATTACTAAGAATGCTCCTTTCTCTCTCTAGAAGCGTCCTATTCATGCATTCATCAACACCATTATGTTGAGGAGTATAAACCGTGGTCTTATGTCTTTCGATCATAGCTTCCTTGAAATAGTTCTCAAGTTCCACAGATGTGAAATCACCTCCATTATATGTCCTTAAACACGTGATTGACCTGTCAGTGCTCTTTTCAACCAAAGCTTTGAATTGCTTAAAAGTATTAAATACATCATCTTTTCTTTTAAGTAAATAGAACTAAACCTTTCTAGAGTAATCATCTATAAATGTCACATAATATGACGATCCTCCAAAAGAAACTGCAGGGGATGGTCCCCAAACATCTAAATGAATGTAATCAAGGATACCTTTGCTTATATGCCTTCCTATTTTAAAATTTTGTCTACATTGTTTTCCAAAAACACAATACTTGCAAAAAGTCAAATTCAAAAACTTCAAACATGGAAGTGACTTATGATCAACCATTACCTTAAGCTCTTTCTCGCTCATGTGACCCAAACGCTGATGCTATAAACGAATAGAGTCACTTGCATATTCATATGCTACCACTTATTTATTTACTTTTGTCCTTCTTTCAAGATGATAAAGGTTCCAGATCCTCTTTTCCTTCATGACTACTAAGATGCCTTTCGACACCTTCAATAATCCACCTTGATATGTACACATGTAACTGGCAGAATCCAGAACTCCCAAAGATATCAAGTTCTTCCTTAGTTCGGGAACATGCCTTACATATGTTAATGTTTTTATAGAACCACCATGCATTTTAATCTGGATAAAACCAACTCCAACAATTTTACAAGAAAAATCATTTCCCATCAAAACAACACCATCATCAATAGATTGGTAAGTTGAGAACCAATTTCTATGAAGACACATGTGGTTGGACGCACCAGAATCTAACAAACAATGTTGATGTTGATGTGAAACATCACAAGTAGAAAATACATCATCAACCATACTTGAACTAGAACCTTAGCTTGTTTTAGCTACATTGGCTTCATTTTATTCTTTTGTAGAGTCCTCCTTGGATGCATTCTGTCTTTTCCAGCAATCCTTCTAGAGATGCCCATATTTTCCACAGAACCATCATTTTTTCTTACTCTTCTTGACTTTTGACTTAAAGCTTGATGTACCCCTCTAATTTTTCCCTCTTTCTATAGATTGACCTCTGACCACCATTACTTCTACTATTGAGGTTTCTTTACCAAATTTTTTCCTTATCTCCTTAGACAACAACGCTCCCACAACAATGTCATAATCAATGACATATTTTGTGTTAAACCACACAGTTGTGACGAGATGATCCCAAGACTCAAGCAATGAACACAGTAATGTAACCTCCTTGTCCTCATCTTCAAACATTACTTCCATAGAAGTTAATTGACAAATCAAAGTATTGAATACATTCAAGTGATCAACAATTTTTGTACCTTCTTTCATCCGCAAGTTGTACAACTGCCTCTTTAAGAAGATCCAGTTTGACAAGTTCTTTGTCATATATAGACTCTCCAGTTTGGTCCACAAACCTGATGTTGCCATCTCTTCAACGATGTTAAACAATACATCATCTACCAGACACAGGCGAATAGTACTGAGGGCTCTTGCATCTATATCCTCCCAGTCCTCGGCTGTCATTCTTGCCAGTTTATTTGACGTTCCATCCAAGGACTGTTGCAATGTTTGTTGCATAAAAAGATCTCGCATCTTGAGATTCCATAGCACAAAGCTGTTCTTACCACTAAACTTTTCCACCTCAAACTTGGAACTCTTCACTTTCTCCATTAGCAGAAAAAACTCCAAAACCACTCATAAAACTAAGCCTCTTTATATGAAAAAAATAACCTTCTACTTCAAGATTTAACCCAAAAATAAAGATGAAAAAGTTTTAAAAAATATGTAAAAAATATTTGTATACCTTATAAAACCTTTTACCAAATCCACAAAAGTTCAACTAATATTTCATATCCTCCCAATAAAAAACTTTATATGGCATCCACCTTTAAACATCCACTCACTCTTTTAATAATGGTTCGAACTTATATTCCACCTCACCCACTTGCTTCATTAAAAAACATTAAATCTCATGACCATGTCACATAATAAGACAAGAAACCCTTTTAATATTTAGTTTATACCATTTTCGTTTTTTCCTTTTATTTTTGGATCATCGTACCTTTCAATGAGTATCACCTACGATGATTAGGAATAGTCGCACCTTGTTAAAGGATAGCCTGCAATGATTTGCACACAAATTGTCACACCTTGTCAAACTACAACCTGTAACGATGTTGCATTGCGTATAACTCTCTGTTTGCAATGATTTCAAAATATTTCTAATTTCGAAAGTGTGTGTACGATCGTCGCACTTTTTCATAGGGACAACTTGTGACGATGTAATAAAACCCATCCTAGGATGATCCACTTCACTCGTCTTGGCTCGGCTAACCTGCTCTTTGATCCAGCGACCAGATTGTCTTCTCCTTTTCTCTTTTCTCCTTCAACTCTGAGCTCTAATAACACTTGTAAGGTAGCGGAAGCAAAACATAACATTAAAACCAGAGCATAAACAAGCAAGATCAAACACGCATTAAACCAAGCACAATAATCCCACAATTGACACAGTGATTTATGTGGAAACCTGATGAGGAAAAAAACCACGGGAAATGATTATCGCTCTTCTTATTATTCAAAGGAGAATTACAATAGCCTTCATAGGAATAGAATCATCCTCTCCTCACACACACACTGCTCTTTTGTCCTTGCATACAATTGCACTCTCCTTGTTCTCTCATATATATGGGTATGCTCGCACATATAATATCTATCACTCAGTTACACAAACTCATCATGAATAGATCACATAGTTACACGAACAATTCATAAATATATTGCATGCATGTTCATTAACATAGTTGTATGCATGTGCATGTGACATCATGAGGAAATTCGTTGGCATGTTTCCAACACAAGGAAACAATCCATTGTGACTCTTTCTTTAGCAGAAGTCGAGTACATTATAGATACAAGCGCATCTTGTCAAGCAGTTTGGATAAAAAGAATTTTAAAAGATTTGTTGCAGGAACAATAGGAACCGACAACAATGTTGGTTGTGGAGCCTGATTATCTTCCTGATTCAGAGGTCTTTGCTTTCAGCCGTGTCTATACCCCATGAAGTATTTACACCCCAGAAGTATGTACACTCTTCCACGCGGGGGAGTGCAGAGGGGGGGTACCCCCTTTGCGGGGTCCATCCCCCCCGGTTGGGGGGTTTGGGGGCAAGTGGGCCCCCAGCGGGGGTTCGGGGGTGAAGCCCCCGAAGCAAAAATTGCCTTATAAAAGTATATTGTAATTTCATTGTAAATCTGGACAGTTCATTATAAGGTCGCAGATCTAATGGTAGAGATTATGTTAGGGTTTTTTTCCCTAGAAGGAAACCCTCTTTTATGAGGGAAATGTATTGCGGCTAGGTATGAGGGTGAATATTGTATTCTGAGAGAGGAGACTATGAGAGAAAGAAGAGGAAGTTACAGCGGGTTTTGCTGTAGGTTTTATCCCTTCATTTTGATGGATAATAATAAAGGAAGGACCTGGCAATTTCTCTGGTGGACATAGCCCACATTGGGTGAACCACGTAAATCTATGTCTCTCTTGTATTGTGTGTCTTCTGTGTTTTGTTTCTGCATTTGTTTTATTTTATTGCTCCGCGGTCCTGTTTTTCTAACAATTGGTATCAGAGCGTAAGGTAACTCGCAGGAAAAGAGGGTTCCTGGTTCGAGTGGGAGTAATGTCGGAAGATGGAAAGTTTAGGGTCGAGAAATTTAACGGCCAAAACTACCAGTTATGGAAGA